>VZRS01012632.1:118427-239645 GCA_013398055.1 Ifrita kowaldi
GGAAAGAGCTAAAAATTATTACCATCGCAAATACTTTACTAGCATAGTTGGAGGCTATCGGAACTGATTGCTCTGTCTAGGAAACTCTTAATGAGAGCCGTNCCGGACGGCACATGGCAGCGGAGCGCTCGGCTGCGCCGCAGGTCAGCTAGGGCCGGGCTCCGGCCAGCGCACCCAGGCTCTCTAGGTCCGCCGAGTTACCGCAGGGATTAAAATGCAGCTGGCCGCCTGCTTCTTTTTGGGCTGCGGCATATTGTTAGCTTCAGGATACAACTCCTTCAGTAAGAGCATGGAGACGATAGGCAAGAAGCAGTACCAGGTTCAGCACGGGTCGTGCAGCTACACCTTCCTTCTGCCTGAGGCGGACAACTGCCGCTCTTCCACTCCGTACGTGTCCAACGCGGTGCAAAGGGATGCACCTCTGGACTATGATGATTCAGTTCAAAGACTGCAGCTACTTGAGAACATCATGGAAAACAACACTCAGTGGCTAATGAAGGTAGGGTAATATAATTTCTATCCCAGAAATTTAACATCCTGTTATCTTTTTCAGTGTGACTTCTTTATTCCTTGAACAGTGCCTAAATGTATGGAGCGCATTGTCTAAGCTAAATTCGTGAATTACCTTTCAATCAAAAGTTGTTTTGAAGTCTGGGAACATAATTTTAACTAGAAAGGAAGAGTGAATGGCACAGTTCTGCAGAGATTGAGTTTTAAAGTTTGTCATTACATTTGAGTTGCTTGGACAAATTACATACACAGATGGACCGTGGGCATGTCTGAAGTTTCTGACATGAGAGAAGCATATACTAATTTACAACTAACTGTCAAGGGCTATTTTAGCTCTATTTAAAGAACATAGAATGTACCTTTATCTGAAAAATATGCCTGAAAAATATTATCTGAAATGTGATTTCAAAACTTGGATGCAGAAATTAACCTATTAAACCCCACTAAAGAAGAACTGTAGTTCCAGCAAAGACTGCAAGTCAGACTTGCAGTGAAATTAGCCTTGTGACGTGATAGAATTTCAAGAAAATTCTTTAGCAGATATCCTTTGCATCTTGTCACATTTTCAGTGAAATGTACAATATTCAAGGGAAAAATAGTCTGGAAAAGGTGTTGCAGATATCACAGAACTTCCTTTAGTGCAATTCCATTGGAACTAAGGGAAAATGACATGTTTATTGCCAAAGTGGCAACATTTGTACCTGAAAGAGCAGAAAAATTTTTTGCAGCATATATTCTTAATATTACTGGAGAATAAACCTGATCACTATTTCACATTTTTATAGAAATTCATTTGATTCAAAATGCTATGCAGTTCAACAGATTTTGACTTAAAAACCCTTTATTTCAGTACTACCTGGAAAAGTGTGATAATATAGTCTAACTGCAGAGTATATTTATAAACATTTATGTTTTGTACCAAGATGCCTATTTCCTAAGCGATAAATGTTTTGAGGACTTGGCATTGTATTTTCAAATAAGTGTTCCAGTGATGCCATAATGGTTTCTCCATAGCGAAAGAAATCTGTTTTGTGAATGGAGAGGATTCAGTTTTTTACAATGAATAGTCATTTCATACATAGTTATAAAATAATTTTGCATTAGGGTTCACTACTCTCATCTGTTACAAAGTTACAGAACTCCTGTGATACAACCAATGAAACCTGATGGCGAATTTGTGGGTGTTAAAAGTCACATTCCAAAACAAACGGTGCAGGGTTTTCATCAACCTGAAAATGAGCCTTGAAGCTTAAATCCAAAATGCATACACTTGAAGGCTCCAGTGTGGAAATCTAAATGTCTCTTTATATGTTTAGGATGCTTAACTTAGGGACACAAATAATGTCAGTTGAGTAGTTTTTGGTTTTTTTTTAAACAGAGAACCTTACTTTCCTTCACTTACTTACCTTTCTACTTATTAATTTACAATGCTCACCATTGTAATGTTAAGACCAAAATTAACAGATGTGCAATGTAGGATGAAAACCACACAAAGCAGAACAGTCTAATCTACCCAGCTGCTAAGAAATTTCCTAACATAAATAGTAAAATCACACAACACTTCAGTCCTAAATGCCACTTAAGTAGACAAACACAGTATCATAAGTGACATCAGGTAAACAAATTCCAGCATCCTTATTTAGTAAAAACTATGCTTTTTCCTGTCAGTCCCTGGGAAATCCGTGCCAAGACGAATAGGATAAGTATCTCTAACCCATTCTTTGTGGGATCAAACGACAGATTCTGATTTACAAGACGGAGAAGTGTTTCTTGTATTTGAGCAAAGACTTGTAAATAAGATGCTTTAGAACAGCCTGCTTTTTTTTTCCCTAGCTCTTCCACAGCTAAACATCCTGTAAAATATCTGCTGTTTGCCTTTTTCACTATTTTAACACCTGCTCTCTATGTCATCTGTTTTGTTCACAAAGAGCCTCCAACAAAAAGTAGCTTTTCCTCAGATTTACTTTGCTAAGAGACACCTGGTCTGCAAGTGAAGATAAAAAGCAAACAATAACCTTTAAAGCTGCTTACAGAGTTTACTTGTTGTTTTTATAAGGTCACTAACACACATTCTTAGGTTCATATTTCAACCTCCCAAAATATAATGCAAGGTCAGTCAATGTGGGGTGAAAAAATTATATTTGCTTAATTTTTTAGTGTATTGAAAGTGTAATACAAGATTGCTTTTAAAAAAAACCTGACAATTAGCTTCTCAGCAATTGCCCAAAGAACTTCATTAGGTCTTGATCTTTAAAATTTATTTTTGTTCTTTCAAGAGGCAGAACCTGTTTTGTTTTAAAGTTGTGTAAAATATACATTACAAACTTCAAGTGTGAATTAACCTTTAAACATTGTTCCTGAAATATTGCACATCCCCAAACATTTTTACACACCTCCCCCTCTCCTGCCTTTAATCCATCAACTAAAGGAAACGTTGTGTTTCTGAATGAACACTGGGCTGTATGAATGGAACAGCATGGGAAGTGTGTGCTTCATCTGCTTAATGGACAAACACAATGGGAAGAAAATGAGTTAGATACGTCCAGGTTCTTTTCTGATCTGCTCCTGCATAGGAAGCAGAAGATTTTTTTCTACAGTTACTACAAATTGCTTCTTCATGAAAACACATTTTTTTCAATCTGAACTTTAATAATGCATTATGCCACTACTGTATGTGCCATACATAAAACTGGAGAATGTCTTTTGAAAAGCAGATTATGTTTAAGCATTCAGAAAACAAACTAGAACAAACCACTATTCCACCTAATCCACTCTTTAGCAGTAAGCCAGTAAGTGATACTGCGAAGCAAAGGCCAAAACCCTAGATCAGCTGTGCAGCAATATACTTGAAATGAACTTTCCTCTTTGATTTTTCCTATCTTGGGATCAATTTGTATACTGAAGTGTAAGATTTTTTTCTAATGTGTGTGTGAGCAGGGAGAATAAAGCTCTCAATAATAAAATTTTCAATTAACTTGAGATGACAGCAAGTTGGTATGCAGCTGAGATACAAGACTGGAAATTTTAAATATAGACATATATGTTGGCTATTATACTTTGGAACTTTTTATATAAAACACCAGGTTTTCAGATATTCCTAAAAGACAGGCAACCCCTTAGGGTCAACAATTAAACTATTTCTATCTGAAAAAATGGCAGCTTTACCATTTGGATCACAGCACTTGTACTCAAGGAACTGCATTTTTAAGACAGTGAAATAACTGAATGCTGACTTGAATTTGTTTCTTAGTATATTGACTGGATCCTGTGACTCAGGAGATATGACTGTCCAAAGCAATAGTGTAAAGGAAAACAGGTCCTATTGTCTTAGTCTTTACTGTTACAAACAGCTGAAAACAATGTATGATCAAATTGATGACAGCATCTGGAATACAGGTAATTTATTTGTAGTTTATCAGCAGATCAAAAGACTAGAAAATAAAAGTCTGTGTCAGGAGTCAACATTTAAACTCAAGACCAGAGCTCCAACCTGAACCATCCCAGCAGACTAGGAGGGGGAGGCACTGCTGATAGAAATGCACTATCTTTGGATACTCTTAACTGAGATTAATTTTCCCTTGTCTTGATACCCTGAAAAGTTATAATTATTGTTGTACTGAATGTCATTTGCCAAATACAAAAAGATATTTTGACATGCTGGCATCCAAAGCCATCTGCCCACAATGGATAAGGACAAATATATTGAACAGTGTTGAATTTTGAAGTACGAAAGAGATGATTCTGACTCTGAATCCTGCATTCCTTTCTTAAGTAATGCATCTATTTTTACTTACTGTGAAAAGTGCTTGTTTCTGTCTATCAAAAATGTGTTTGCTAAGCAAAAGAATACTGGCAGAACTCAAAAGAAAATACTTTCTTACTTGCAGATCAGTATGTTACCAGTTAAAGTTTCCACACTGCTCTGGATGATATAATTACACAGTTTACTGTTGTATCTCCTGTAGGTAAATTTCAGTGAAAGGATTTGAAATGATGCTTTTGCATGTGTTTAAAAACTGTGTTGTAGAGACCATTTCTGCATCATTCCAGAAATACCAAATTGGTGATACAGGTATGAAATTGAACAAAATCAACAAAGAAGATGAGATTTTCTTGTACAGATCTACAAGACAAAATTGAAATAGAGGATTCAACCTCTCCAAGAGTTGTCAGTAAAAAAATGTGATAAATAGAGGCTTGTTTTACAGAACCAGTCTCTTACTAGCATTCAATATATATTTTCCTGTGCTTTGTTTTTTATTAACGTGATCATAAACTTGTCATCTTTGACTGGTCCAAACAGCAAACTGGAAGATTTTCTCCATCAATTATTGGCATCGAGTGCTTAATTTCCTTTTTTTCTCTCTTTCTTTCATTTTTCTTTTCTTTTGTCAAGTGTACTATAGGAAATGAGCTTGAAGATGCTTGAATTGCCGGTTTCCAGTCCTTTTTGTTTGCATACCCACTTAACACACACAATTTAACAGCATAATCTTTAGAATATCTTTGATACTTTGTCAGAGAGACTCAAGTTGAGAATGGTGTTTCTTTTACAGACAAGTATTGTTACTTCTCCTTTTTTCTTGTTAATTATGAAAAAAGTCAATAATTTGCATCTCACCTTTATTTACCAAGGAAAATAATATCACTTGCTTGATTCCTAAGCTATCATGTATGTATTGCTTAGAATGGGAGTTACCCTAGAAGACACAGACACCCACTTCTAACCTTCAAAATATGACAGCTAGTACCTTTAGTGACTGTTTAATACTGTCCTTTACATACCACAGTACTTGCTTTTGAAAATGTACCATATTCTTTGATTTACAATACTATTCAGCTTAGTTAACCATTATTTCTTTAATAACCTTTTACAGATGTTAATGCAAGAACCTCCTGCTGCGTCTGTCATTTCATGGGCTTCTACATAGCTTTGGCTGAAAGCCAGCGTGGGGGCAAAGTAAGATGGTCTTCCCCCACTATTGTTATAGGGCTAGACATGCAAAATGTTGCCAACTGATTTAGAAGACACAGTCTTATATCTAACATTAGTGTCTGCAATGGAGAGGTGCCACACTTGGATCTTTGGAACTTTGCAAACCCAGAGTTTCATCAGGTGCCTCAGTCTATATTAATTAACTTCCTAGAGTAAGTTCAGTCAGCCTTTTCAGCCTGAGAGAGACAAATAGAGGAATGGAAAACTTAACAGAAATCCCCCTGGAAGAGGCAGATTTATCAGCATTGCTGAAGAACTTACAAAAGCTGGCATGCTGTATGGCTCTCATCCTGACATACTGCTTTAGCACTGAAGTTTGTAGGCCTCAGAATCCAGAGACAATAGGTAGAAGGTAGAACTGTGGACTAGACTGCAAATATTATATGAATATACAGATAAGCATTATGCTTCCCACTTGTTAAAAAACATCTTGAGTGCAAGAGTCAAATCAGGATTGATGGCTTTTCCATAAGACTTTGGTGTCTTCCTATTCCCACATCCTGACAGAATTGCAGACTGGTTTGGTTTGGAAGGGATTTTCAAAGATCATCTAGTTCCAGCCCCTCTGCTGTGGGCAGGGCCCTCTTCCAGATCAAGTTGCTCTAAGTCCTACCCAGCCAAACCTTGAACACTTCCAGGGATGGGGCATCCACAACTTCTCAAGGTAACCTGTTTCAGTGTGTCACCGCTCTTACTGTTAAAAATAAAAAAAAATCTTCCTGGAACTGGAGATGCAAGTTGTAGTTCAGAGATAAATGGTTCTAGCATCTAGTTAACATGTTAAGATACTAGTTAAGATACTAATAGGAACTTTGAGGATACCTGTACAGAGACTGCATAAGGGAAAATGGGAGAAGATGGCTCTTTAAAAAAAACAAAACCATGTATATACTAGTACCTGAAACACGTTTGTCACACACAGAAAATATTTTGGTAGTCCAAATGCACCCTAGGAACCATCTCACTGGTAATAAGAGTGAAAACAATGTATTAGTGGACAATAAGTATCACTAGATCCTTGAAGAAAAGGAGAGTTTCTATGGCACTCAATAAGAAGTTTCAGAAATAAGCACTGAATTTTATCTGCCATTTTATTATTTGAATTTCTCAGACTAGCAAAATATAAACTAGCAGTGAGAAAATAATAGGAACCTCAGATAATTTAAAAAGGCAAAGCATCTGGGGAGAGAAAAAGGATAGCACAGTAATTTAATACCTGGAAATGCTTTAAAGATATGGCACATTACACAGTGTTAAACCAAATAACCTAATGCACACAGTAAGTTTAAAAGTGCTTTACAACTGGAAATACTGTGATCATTTAATTTCCTTGACCAGACATATTTCTAGGAAATGGGGCAGAGGGAAAAAGAATTTTACTTATTCTCTAGTGAGAATAAAAAATACTTTTTGGTGAACCTGATGTCTATTCCAAGTAAACAAAGCTCAGAGGAGATGTTAAAGAATTCTTCAGGTTAAAAAATCCAGATCTATGTTTTGTATAAAAAAATCCCACACCTAGATGGTTCTGCAAACACTCACTGTGTCAGTTTTTAAGCTGCCTAGGAAAAGACATAACTGCTCCTTAAAAGCTTTTTTAAAAAAAGTTCTTACTTTGATCCAAGTAATTACTGAAAATCCTGTTAGTTTTTATCTGTTTATGGAACAGGTTAACCCTAAAATTAAGATGTTGTTTAAAAAGCTCAGCAAATGTATCCTACAATTTGTATGATTAAATGATATCTATCTGTTCTCTTTCCAACTTCCAGCACATTATGGCTTAGTCTGAAGAGAGAGAGAGCAGGAAGCTACAGGAACTTTACTGCGGTCTTTATACTGCCCATATGAAGCTTTATCAGTTTAGCCAGGGGCCTACTAAGGTCATAAAAAGGTCTTACAACTAAAAAGAGAAGGCTGATAGAATATGCAATCCTCTGTCTGTTAAATTCTCTCTCTGTTAATAAAAGTATGGATGGAAATCTAGTATTCTTCACAGCTACACTATTCACAGAAGCTGTAAGGAAACATTTCCTCTCTAGAAGAGTAAATACTTCAGAATTCTTAGGTGGCAGCAACTTTTTTCCAATTCAGCTGTCTCTGGAGATTTCTTGTTAAACCCAAGCAGCATGTAAGTGTCCTAGCTTTGCTCAAACTCCCTTTAATACTGTAGGGAAAAAATGATCTTTTTAGTTTTATACTTGTATTTAGGTCTCAAGTGTCATGATAGAGATTTAAAATAAAAACCCCAACTATACAGAGTTCCTTTACCCTCTGGGGCACAACATATCAAATTTCTATCATTGATTTTGCTCAGGTATTAAAATCAGTGTGTTGTGGTAACACAACTGAGAGCTTAACACACTATTTTATTGAACAGCTAGCTACAATGACTTAAACAATAACTTTCCAAAAGGGGAAAAATAGCCTTGCTTGATTCATTACAGCTCTCTCAATATTAGCAACTGAAATTCTTTTAATAGGCATTCAATTTTTAGACTGTATGGTATCTTTTAGTAATAGAATTATCAAGAGATTGAAACTAGCTATGTGCATTTCAAAAGCTGTACTAAAGCATTGATGAGGACCAGAGTAGTTCAGTGTAAAATCAAAACTATCATATTAGAGCATTCCACTGTGGTACAGCATAATCACTCAAACAACTGCCATAATCAGTGTACTTCAGAAGCAATGTTTTAGTGTGTTATTTGAATAAACTGTTTGTCAAAACCACAGGAAAGCACACTAAGCCAATGTTTGATCTTTATCACTCCACTTAAAATAACTTTTTGACAGGGAGAAAATTTGAAAGTTTTCATCTTTGGAGAAAATTATTGTATCCATTTAAAAATAGTAGGATCTTCTGAAAATCTCTAGTATAAAAATGACTGAGCAGTGTCTTAAGCCCTGTGCAAACAACAGCTCTGCAGACCTGTTCATTCTCACGCTGCAGGCACTAAGAGTCATTCACCTCCTGCACTTGTGGTATCAGCTTCATCGCTATGCTTGCTTTTTGGTTCAGGCCTGCACCTGATGTGCGTGATCCTGGAAGGAAAAAGCCTCTTTGTTCCATTCTGTCAGGGTGTGGGAATGGGGAGACACCCAGCTAAGTGGAAAGGACATTTCCTGGGCAATAGCCATAGCCCCCATAGCAGCTCCCCCACACGTGATGTGACATCCGTGTGCTGCAGGGCTGCTGCTCATCATGTGACCTGATGTACAGACTTGCACTGAGGTACCTGAGTAAGCTGAGAGGTTTAATTTTGGTCCCTGGCACCTAAAAATCATTTTAGTTTTGTCTTCCTTGACAGAACTTGTAGACATCATATTATGACACTTTATACACTTGCTTTAGGTCGTTTCCCATGAACTACATTATGTTCTATGCAACAATTTTCCTCATTTTCCATTCACAAGGTGTAACTACCTGCAAGATACTAGTTCAAACCCACAATTTCAGAATGAAATATAAACCAGCACCTTAAGGAGAATATGCCACTCAGTCAAGAAGCAATAGCCTCATTTTTCCAGGGTATCAGCTGTCAACTGACAATCTCAGCTGTGCAAAGTGTTAGCATTCAAACACCAAAAAGCTGCAGATCAAGACTGAAATACACATAGTAATGGAAAACACACTTGCCATACTTCAAATTGCATTAACAAATACCCTGTCCATTCAGATGGTTTTCTTACTCAAGAAAATTCCCTGGTGAAGACCTAATGAAAAAACTTCCATGTTTTTGCTTTTCTTTTCAGAATGATTTTTTTACAAACAGGGTAATTCAACTATTCAAATGAAACACTAGTTTCCAGTTTCTTTGTACAACTTAAAAAACTGATAAAGTAGGCAAAATACAGCTTAAGTGAATAAGTAAAAAATACAAAAATCTTGTGTTTTTCTGCTTCTAAGGAATTGACTTTAAAAAGCCCTAAGCTTCCTTGCATGAGGTCTGAACTTTGACCATATTAACTATCCCTGTGTTTTCACTTATGTTAAACTGTCATCCTGATGCCAGATTTTCTGTCAGATATAACGTTTGCCTATCAAGTAATAGTAAATTAAAAAACCCTATTGTAACTGCTACTGGACCCTTACTGGGAATGTTTTCTGAGCACTACTCTGACATGATGAAACAAAGTTCAAAGAACTAGAAAGGAAGCCCACAGACTAATAACCTAGCCCTTACAAAGACTATAAGCTGCAACAAATAGAAACAATCTGACCCCGCTGAAATCTTAGCACATACAAGCAAGGACCCTGACAACTACAGTTTACCAGCTAGGGAAGAAAGTTTAAATATAGTTAAAAATACCCTAATTTTTTCCCCTGACACATAAGTTTATTTGACTTGAATCTAGAAAAAACTTAGCCATGTCTTGAGTTCAGCCTCTTTGTTATGGTAAACTTTATTATTTAAAAAAGGCTCTGAGGACAGCATACAAAAACCTAGCTCTGCTCCAAACAAGTAGAAAAATTCCCACTGACTTCTTAGTGAAACTAAAAATACTTAGATTCACTAAGTAAGTATTAATTAAAAAAACATTGAAAAAGTATTTGAAGTTGATAATGGAGTACACCAGTAAATCAGATGTGTGCTTTAAGGCTTATTTCATGTGGACTACATTTAACTATGTGAAGATGCTACTGGAATAGAAAAAGAGTAATAATTTTCATCACAAGGAAATAAACATTTTCCTTTTCTTGTCCCTCTCTAGTCCACGTGGGAATAACATCTCCCAAGAGTGTCATCCAGTCAAGTCCTTTGCACTCACCATTTTCCTCAGTGAATTTTCTCCCAACTTCACAATGTTTTTTAAACTTCAAGCAAACCAGAGAATTCATTCCCTCAGCTGGCTTTAAGATCAGCCTTCCAGTCCCCTTTTACAGCTTATTGTCATTAAGACTTCCTATCCCTGACACATCCACTTTTAAAATTCTGCTCACACAGATTCATTTCCTTTATTGCTTTCCTTCTGTTAAAGTTATGCAGCTTCCTGGCTGCCCCTTCCCTCTATATTCTTTCTCATTCAGAATTCTCAGTTCTGGATTCTTTTGTCCTTACAGCTAAATTTGTTTTTAACCTTCTGTGCATACTTTCCTGAGTATTCACAGAACCATAGAATGGTATTGGTTGGAGGGGACCTGTAAGGTTATTTAGTTTCAACTCCCCTGCTGTAGGCAGGGACAACTTCCACTAGACCAGGTTACTCAGAGCTCCATGCAGCCTGGGGTTGAACACTTCCAGGAATGGCATGTCCACAACTTCTCTGGGCAACCTGTGCCAGTGCATCACCACCCTCACTGTAAAGAATTTCTTCCTAATGTCTACTCTAAACCTACTCTCTTTCAGTTTAATGCCATTCCCTCTTGTCCTCTTACTGTCCATGTGAAAAAGTCCCTCTTCAGCTTTCTTGTAAGCCCCCTTTAGGTACTGGAAATCTGCTCTAAGGTGTCCCAAAACCTTCTCTTCTCCAGACTGAAAAATCCCAACTCTCTCAACCTGTCTTCATAGGAGAGGTGCTTCAGCCATGGGATCATTTTTGTGGCCTTCCTCTGGACCCGTTCAAATCCCTTCTAATGCTGCTGGACCCAGAGCTGGATGCAGCACTCCAGGTGGGGTCTCTCCAGAGCAGAGTACAGGGGCAGAATCCTCTCCTTTGCCCTGCTGGCCACGCTCTTTGGATGCAGCCCAGGATACATTTGGCTTTCTGGCCGGTGAGAACACATTGCCGGGGCATGTTCAGCCTCTCATCCACCAGCACCCCCAAGTCCTTCTTGTCAGGGCTGCTCTCAATCCCTTCACCACACAGCCTGTGCTTATGCTTGGGATTACCCTGACCCAGGTTCAGGACCTTGGACTTGGCCTTACTGAAATTTATGATGTTTGCATGGGCCCACCTCTCAAACCTAAGACAGACAACATCCTTTTCTGGCTAGGTGCATACAGTATCGATGTCATTGTACTTTCTCCATTGCTAATGTGCTTAGTCATCTTGACAGCAGAGTTTTACATCCAAGAGAGTCTCTGGAAAGCGTATTTAAAAGTCTCCCTCTTCAGTGGCCCTTCTCACCAGGTCTTGACAAGACAGGGAAGAACATCCTCTCATAAAATACCCATCCTATAATGTATAGCTTTGGTTCTCATCCATTCTTTCTGAGAGTTTCTCCTCTTTTCTTATGGTTAGGTCCAGTAGCATCATTTGTTTTGAGAGGATCTGGTTTCTGGTCTTCATAGAAGGGCACCAACTGGCAGCTGCCTGGTGTCAGGCTTTCAGGAGCACTGACTGGAGCTCAGCTCAAGAGGTGACTTTCCATCACTACCTGAGTGCTCAGGGGGTACCAGAGGCAAAAAGGAAATTTTGGAAGCAATGGATGGAAAGACTTGTCATCTTGTTTCTGTTCCAAAAAACTAAACTACCTGCTTTCAGATGGATAATTCCAGCTATTGAGAAAAAAAGAAGTATTTTTAATAAGGATTACATAATTTATTTTATTTTTCTGCATCACACACTACATTTTGTTGCTGCAATATGCTGCCCGTATGTTCTGACCTTGCTTCCAAATATTTCTGTTTGTCCACTTTTAACACAGTAGCTTTCTGTTTTATCTTTCAAGCATGGAATTCCTCAGAAGCTTTTGCATTTAAGACCCTTAACTGGGCTAAAGGAACAGTACAGAGAAATAAATAAGCAGCATTTGACAAGAATATAAAAGGATGCTCATTTTTTTAACTAAGCACAGGTGACCACATGAGCTTCTCTTATTTCAGGCAGCCTTTAGTGCTTTCTAAAGTTAAGGCCAGTTAATGTGTTAGTTCAACACATACAGTAAAAAGTACAATCATAATAAGTCTTAGAATTCGGTACAAAGTACTTCCATTCAAGAATACAGATTGAAAGTAATTCTTCAAATAAATGTTTGCATAGAAAATGAAGTTTTTGGGTCCTGCTTCCCCCGCCCAGTGTTTTGGAAACCTTTGGGAAGTTCTCTGAAAGGTTTGGTCCAGCAAGTGAGGAATTTTTAAGCTGATGATGTAAATGTAGCAGCTCTCCAGACACTCCACCTCCCTAGTCCATCTAACATATTATCAATGGAAACAGTAGTGAGAAAGATCAGCACGTCTTAAAAAAAGAGCTACAGTACTTGAGCAGAAATTACTTTCTTTTCTCCCCTCCAAAATCAGTGAATGGGTTCTCAGTAAAGAAATTTAGTCCTTCAAGACTGAATTCAGCAGCTGACATGTGCTTCCCCCCAAGCATTCAAAATTTGTCAGGCCTTCAGCTGAAACGACTGGTTGTCACTTGGTAGCATCATCGAGGCTTCTTCTACCAGAAAAAGGTCTTATAAAAGCTCAATAAACTATAATTAGATGCCAGTATGTTGCAAAGTTAAACAACTACTAAAAATGCTTCCAGTTTCCTTAACCTGTGAACTTCAAAAAAAATCTAATTTTTGTCATGCTGAAAGATGCTCTGTGAACACAGCTTTGAAACTGGAGACACCCAGTTTTATAGCTTACAAAAGGGACTAATTGTGTACCATAGCTTCCTAACTAGTTTGATCCTTGAACTCCAAATCATTCTTCCTTCTGGTTGGAAATGGAATGCAAGATGACTGCTTCCCTAGAAAGCAATGCTGAGAATGAACTGTAAATGCCTAGCTCTTTTTCACTTCCCCAATAACATGTTTTGAAAAGTGGAATTTGCTTCATATTTTGTCAAAAACTTGAACTCTGATTTGCTTCACCACATCATGAGCTATTCTCTAAAACAGACTGTCCAGCTGAAAGAAGAGTTCATAAAAAAACATTTGATATTGTAAGTTGAGATAAAAAAGATAAATGGCTTTAACTGTGACAGATACATTTGCTAAATATTTTGTAAAGTTTATGAGGCTACATAGACAATGCTTTTTATGAAAAATGTCACCAGCATATCTGAGAGTAAGTTTATTTCAGCTGCCTATTACTCAGTGGAATGGAAAAAATACACAAATGAGAAAGGATTATTGAGATCTGGGATAGCAAGTGTTTATTCAGATGTCATCTTTGTAGGGCAGAATATTGTCCTCACACTGGTGTGGTAAAGACCTGATTCCCTGATGGCAGCATGCAAGTCCAAAATCTGATTGAAAACATGTAGGCTTGTCTTCAAAAAGTTTGAATATTTGATTTGTGAAATTATAGCCCAATGCCATAAATTAATATTTAAAATTTAAATATTGATTAGCAGTATTTTCTATACTGTTTATAAATAAGGAATCCTAATTTTGAGTATTGGTGGCTTGTTGCATATAACAAAAAATATTTATATGCATTTCAATGAATGGCAGAAGCATCACCAGCTTCTTGTCTTCCTGGCTTCAGTGCTACTGAACTTCGGCAAAATGCCATTCATGACTCACACTATTTATTTATTTATTCTTTATTTTTAGACTAATGGGAACTTTATGAATTCCTTCCCTGATTTTTAAGAGAAATACCACTTAGCTATGATCCTGAAAAATGGGGATTCAGAATCTTAAATTACCGCCATAATGAACAGCCTTAACTCTTAACGAGTATGGGTGATCACCAAATGATTGATTTCAATTTTGAAGATACTCTTGCTAAATTTTGTTTTTTTTAAATTATTTACTTACCTATATAGAAATTCACACTGTTGTTTGTCAAGTTGACTATTTTGTTTCCATTAACAGCGTTTTTTTGAAAAGAGTATTTTTCATTTGCAATTTAATGTACAACTCCCTAAAAATGCACCATAGAAAGTACGTGCATCATATACAGTACAAACAACCCACGCCATCCTCCAAGTGACAAAACACATGTGGAGGTAGGAAAGCAGTAGTGTAGTAATAGATGTACAAAATACGCTCAGTGTCCAGAATGGTGGGAGCTCAACTCTACGACAGCCTTTGGGAGTGTTTCAGCTGTCAGAGTCTCTTCCCTTTTCATATGTGCTCCTTTGCTTTTTCTACATCATCACTTGGATTGTAACATTCATAGTTAGTTCAACACATACAGTAGAAAGTACCATCATAATAACTCTTAGAATTAGGTACAAAGTACTTCCATTCAAGAACACAGATTGAAAGTCATTCTTCATAAATATTTGCATAGGAAATGAAGACATTTCATACACTTAGTTTCATGTTATATGATGAAAATTTAGTTTTTATTTAAATAGTTTTGCCAGTAAAGCAGGGGGGAATTTTTTTCTTCTGCCAGCAAGTGTAAATTATAAAAGTGTAACAGCTTCCTCTAAATGTAATGTAATCAGACAGGAGAGTAAGTTGGTAAGCTTTCATTTAGTGCACAAGTGTCCCTACCAGAACCATCTGCATATCATTTACTTTAAAGTCTGTATTTACTATTTTAAGAGTTAGCATTTAAGAGTTAGTATTTTATTACACAATTTGAGCTTGAATATTTTCCAGTAAATCACAGCTCACTTCCAGATAGTATTCATTTATGATGTTACTTTCACCTTTTGTTTGCTGACAGGAAAATGAGATAAGAGAAAAATCTTAGCTGGAGGTCTGGACAGACAGACATGTTTGATGGGGCATGTAAGAATCCAATAGCGTAGAGTCATCTCAGGCATTCCCATATACATTCCCAAAAGATTTTTTTCCCTCCCTTGAGAAACAACTCATAGACCATTGGTACTTCCTGCTCTAGGGAAAAAAAAAAGGGCAATTCTAAATGTCTCTTTTTGAGACATGATTCCTTTTTATTTCTGCAGTGTACTAATTATTTCCAAAAGTTACAAGCTCCTAAAATTGATAACTTACTTCCAGAAAACACGGAGAAATAAATTATTTTATTAAAAGCTGATTTAAAATAGCTTAAGGTCTGATTGATGGGGATTGATGCAATGCCCTTAAAAATGTGTTCCCTTAGGTCTGTCAAGATAAATGACTCTTGGAAAGGGTAGTCATTCTTCTATTTCCATTCTGACTTTTAAGCAGTAGCAACACTGAGAGACCGAACGTAAGTATGAAAAGCTATTTTAAAGAGAGCAAAACTGTCTGAAAATTTGAAATTTTGACAGTATTTTGCCTTCATAACACCAATACATTATAGGGATGTGGAAATACAAATAGAAGCGCACATGGAGTGCCTGGCAATATGGTTATATACATCCACATTAAGGAGCATGGGTAGCATATGTATGTTGGTAAAATACTACATATTGCCTATGTGAACTGCTATGATGAAATTGAGACAGTGTTTTCTTCTTTTTTAAAGACTACACTACATTTCACTGTTATCCATGTCCAGTAGCATCCAAGGTGGCTCATCCCAAGAAAACCCTCCTAATGTACAGACTTCAATTATACTACAAGCAACAATTTAAATATTTAGTATTTTAATTGAAAATTAAGTCTGTTAAATAGTCTTTGAAAAAACTATATTTTTGTCTTTATATAAAAATAAGTATCTGTGAATGAGAAATTTAGGCTTTTGTGGCATATAAGGATAACCTTTTACAATCAGAAAACTGCACTTTGGCACAGCATTTGAAAAAAAATGTTCCAAATTGTGGGCTAAATTCTACTTCAGATGACTTATGAAGAAATCAGATGTGGCCATAATCCAAAGAACACTGCCACTCTGGAAAATGGGCAGGACAACGAAGACCAAGCATTACTAGGTTAAAAATACCTGAAGACATCTGGAGTATAAGAAGCAGTAAGCATCTATAGAAGTATAGAAGCATCTATACTCTGAAAAAGTATTCCCAAAGGAACTAATGAGACGCAGCAGTTTTCTTACTTTTTCCTCTTACTAAAACTAAGAAAATCTGATTATGGATGCTTAAGTACCTTTTCCATCTTGCTCTGTGTGTATAATGAACATCTTAGTGAATAAAGTACCAGGATGATGATCACAGGTATTGGAAGGGCTGATTAAACCCCAGTGGTTTAAATTTGCAAAGGTAAGTTTTGAGTAAAGCACAGGACGTTTTTATTAGGGATGTGAGAACCATAACTCAAAAGCTTTTGACAGTTTAATATATGTGTCACATCTCACTCCTTCGTGGAAGGGAGCACCCAAAATTCCTCAATGCCTTTGGTCAAAATAGAGTGGCAAGAACCAAAATGGTCCAAAAGAAAAACGCTCACAAAGTGTTATTAACAGACTACACACTTGGCATGGAAATATGTTTGCTCCTATAAAGAGAAATAGGAGAGGAAAGGGGATCACCAGTTCTGGGTCCAGCACTGATCCAACCAATAGGGTGTCCAAGGTCCTGGTGCCACCCGGGCTTTGTTGGGGGATCATTTTATAGGTAAGTTTTCCACCCCCGGGATTAGGTTTCTCACTCTTCATGTAAATAAATGAGCATGTGCAGTCCATTCTCCTGGACCTTTCTGGAAATGGGTTGAGGGTCTTCGAGGGTCTTTTGATGGTCTTGATCCCCCTGTACTGGACTGACCCTAAGTTTACAGTTCATGCCTGATTCTTGATCTCGTTTCTGCACATCCGCTGTCCTTTATGTCACCATGGTCCAGAACAGGGAAGTGGGTTCCAGAAAGGTGCTGCCCGACTTTCTGACAGCCCCTCTTTCCAGCCACATCCTGTTCTTATTTGCTGACTTGAATAGCCATCAGCGTTTGAGGCATAACAACACATTAACTCCATATTGCCCAGGCTTTTACAGTGTGCCAAACTGTAGCTTCAATGCATATTTAAAAGGTGCCTAACTGTAAATGTTGTATTTTTTTGTTGCTAGGTTTTCTACAGGATCTACTCCACTTTTGTAAATCCAAAACAAAAGTTAGAGGGAAATCACTGCATTTGTGTCATTTGCCCTGCAGTTTTCTCTCTGTCTCCATTGGATGACTAAGCATGCAATATGCCTTGTAACACAGCCTGTTCACACAGGACACAGCACTGTATAGAAACTCATGATTAACATTACCTCTTGCTGAAAATAGATGTTAGAGTTGAGAGAATCAGACTACAAACATTAAGAAAATCACCAAACTTTATTTGGAAAGCCTGCTCCAATAACTGAAAAATTCTATAAAATAGAACCAGCATCCAGTACTATGTGTACCATTTACACGGGGTAGCATTTGGCAAAGGAGGGATGTATGTATTCATGGAGCATAAATGCTGCTAGGAACATGACTGTTTAATTAGTATAAATTAAACATTTGGCAGCAAAGAACAAATGCAAGACATCATTCATAACTTAAAAGGGAAATAATGGTAAGTCAAATATCTATAAAATGCACTAATAAGTTGCTGATGCTTTGAAAAATTCTGTAATATGGATACAAACTATACAATCAGGAAGGCTTTTCATTTGACTGAGTATTCATAACCCTTCATAATGGATTAATACTATCTCTGCCAATGGTTAGAAAACATACTTCTTTTAGTGCATAGTCTACATGTTGTCTTTTCTTTCTTGCCAATTTAAAGCTTGTTTAAAAAAAGTCTTGGCTATAAAAGCAATGTGTTGGAATGTGCTCCAATATTAGTGACCTGTCCTTGTTTTTTTGGCAACTTTGCTGAAGTATTTTCATCAAATTTTATGATTTTATATGATTTGAAGTAATAAAGCATGACACAGCCCCAAAGTGATGACCTTAGAGAATTTTTTCTCTCTAAAAATGCATCACTATAACTCTATAACAAATCTTAACTGTGAAAGTATTTCAATTTTCCCAGCTGTTTTTGCAATTTAAGCATACTTTGAGACATGTTTTTTCCCATCTGTGCTTTCATTTTTATATTTACTTTGTTCAAGAATACATGCCAGCCAAATTCTTACGCAAAAGATACAATGTTTAATGGAAAAATCCCAAGAAGAATCATTGAAATGCTATCAACTAACTATTCCTTCTTTCAAATATTCCCTCTCCCTTGTATTATCTTTAAGATAGCATTCATTGATTGACTTACTCCCTCTCAAAAGCAAAATTCCTGAAAGAAGATGCATCACTAATAGTCAACTATTAGGTTTTAACATTTACTTTGTTCAAAATAACAATAATGTAATCATGGTTAACACAATTTTTATATGCCAAGTATTATTTGAATTAAAAAGAGATTAAACCATAACTAGCCAAGGGGCAAAGGAGAAATCTGGCAAATAATTCGTTTCACCTTCCAAATTTGACCAAAATATTGAAGAAGACAGACATGCTGTTCAAACCAAACTGCCAAGCTTCCCAACTGATGGATGGGGACTGAGTCATTCATTCCTGTGTCCTTCCCTCTTTTAAACCTCTTTTTGACCCAAGCTATTCTTCCTCCTTCAGAAACTCTGAGTGTGCTGCTGCTTCCAAAGGAAGGAGGCTCCTTGGCAGGAGCTGATGAATAGTACTCTACAAAGAAATGTGCCACAAAGAACTGCAGTCTTGCAAAATGGCTGCTAATCCTCAGTGTTGTCAGTGTAGCTCAGCCGTGGCTGTGGGAACAGGAGCCCGTGTTAAAAAAGTTCTTCCACCACTCTCTCGGGGAAACCCAAGGGCCTTGCTTGCCAGGGGTATGCAGTGGGAACATGTTCTGCTGTCACTAAGATCAGTGGGAGATGGTGGGGCATTTTTGATGAAAGTTGTTCTTTTATTCCTCTTTGAAGAAAGATGAAAGTAAGCACCTGCCACTAAAAAAATATCAGGAAGTTGTAGTTGTAAAAAGTGCTACTTTCTGCAGTTTTCCATTGTATGATGAAGAGAGAGGGGAAATAAGCAGAGAGGGATCAATGCGTATCTTGGTTCAGGTCAGGAAAAGACATTTTTATAATGTGTACATGCAGAGAATGTACAAAAGTGGGTGAGGATTAGTGAATATGAAGGAAAAACCAGAAAGGTTTTAGGTAATCATGCTTTGTATAATTTTTAGGGAAAAAGCCACAAGAAGCTCCAAAGCCACTTAATAGGTCATTATAATTTTGATGCTTCATGTTGCTCTAAATTAGAATAAATGAGTCAGATAATGAAACTGGCTTTAAATCTAAATATAAATCCCTTTTGGTGTTCACATTTCATGCTTTCAAGTAAGCACAGATACCATATTCCCTAAATTACATATTTAATATTTTTAAGTTGAAAAACAGATGTGAAGACAAACTTAAAACTGGAGTCAAGAGAATACTTCAGTGATTTGGAATTCCCCACATAAATGAGAGATTATTTGAAAGAGATCAGATACTTGGAGATACACTTACACTTAAAGATATTCAAATAAGATAAATTATGAAAATGCAGATCTGTGTGTCCAAACAAAACTGCTTTCCAAGGTTGCAAGCACAGTGACAAGGGGTATAAAAATCTGGCAACCAGAACCACCAGATGCCTTAAACTGTAATCACGGGTTTTGCGTACTGTATTCGGAACAACCTTACATCTGTGTGTTTGAACTGGGCAATTGCCTAAGCCTACCATAAAATGTTTACCTTACCTTTAAGCCCAGAATTAACTCATTTTCTAGTAGTGTGTTTTCAGCGATAACAATTTCAAAGAAGTCATGCAGTTCTGTAATCCTATATGCGGAGATGTCTTTGCTCAGATTCTCATTCTGCTCTCTCTTTGGTGAACAAAGAACCTTGAAGAATGAGGTTAAATATCCACAATTATTTCACGAAAGAATCAAAGCTCGTGAACAATCTTTCTTTGTTGATCTATTATTGCTGTCTTTCTTTTTATTTTTGGACCTTTTTTCCTCAATTAAAGACGATGCAATATTTTCAATGCATTGAATCTGTCAGGTGAGGCCATATCCTTGATCGTGATAAAGATTTCAGTACTTAAATGTGACATTGACCAAATAAAATGCATTCTGGAGATCTCTCTACATATTCTTTTAACAGAGTTGCATTTGAGCAAAGTTCTTTTCCATGTTATCTATAATGATGTCCAGTCTTCCAGATTCAGTTGCTAAAGTTAATTTGGACTCATAAATAATTTAATTCCCGGATGTCCAGCCTTTTCAGAGGGACACATACTAGTTGTTGCTATTGGTCTTCATTTCACTCTAGTGAAAAATTACTTATTTTTATCCATATAAAAGTCTTCAGAATTTTGCAAATGTCCTTGGACTATGGTGCACCAAATACCAACTTGCACTGATTATGAAAATAAATTATCACTATACTCTGACATCTCATAGTCTAATGATCAAGGACCGAAGATGCCTTACTATTATTACTTGATTAAAAGGCACTGATCATTGTCCAACATAAAAGAAGAAGCTGACCTAAAAGATGTCACCAAAGATTCCAAAAAATTCCAACATGTTTGGTAAAATTAGATTTGTCTCTGGCTGGAGAAGCTTTTGAAAATGAGGAATAGCCTGGAGCAAATGGTAACACTTAAGAATCAACCTTGTGAATAGTGAACAATTCTAATTACTATAGTATGATGGCAATTGAAGAGACCCCTGTTAAATTATTATGCCAAAATCCAGCTGATTGTATGTTTACTTTTATTATTCAAAAAGATCATTATGCGAAGAGGCTGCCTAAAGGCTGGTTTTAAATCTTTGTGGTACACTTGAGAAGTAAGTACGCTTATGAAGCAGAGCAGTAGATGTGGGACAAAGCTTATGCCAGGTCAGAAATTTCCCTGTTGTGCATTGCAGTTCACCAGCTGCATGGGGAGACTGGAGTGAACAAACAAATACTGCTCTGACAGTTTGGTCACACTGGGCATCAGGATATAATGGCCACTTCAAACGTCAGCATATACTACCAGTTTTAGAGGTTTTGATTTTTTAATATACCCTGTTTTCTTCATTTGCCACCTTTAAAAAACAACTGTGGAGTAAGAAAACTTAACCCAGTCCTTGCTCAAGTAATATTTAAGGGGAAAACCTTAAATATTCAAAGCTGATAGATCTGCCCATTGATTTTTAGCTGGCTGGAAGTGGAATGGTTGTATCTGAACAGTGGTTTATAGAATATTAAATCACAAGACGCTTTTTCCTCACTGATATGGAAAGTAGCTGTAAAGTAATATTCAAAGTGTCTCCTTACTACAAGCCATCATTCATATCAAGATAGCACTATCAAAATAGTATTTTCTAAAAAATCAAGATATCAACCTGTTTTACCATTTTACTTAGATTAGGAATTGGTGATGTATTACCATTTGGGCTTAATGACACTAGTTATTTGTTATTAGCTAGTATCCTCTTTGTAGGTACAGCATGAAGCACAAAATTTACTATGGTTCTTTTGCTAGAACAGTTTTGGAGTGAAGTAGAAGTTCGATTCTAGAAATTTCCTCAGTCAATGGAAAAAAATGAAGTCTTGTGGCCTGGACTTTTATGAATTCAAACATAAGCAATGACACATCAAAGAAATACGAAATATTTGCAATTACTGACAAGAAGTAAGGAAGTGTGATGAAAAATCAGACTGCCTTTTTATAATCCAGATAGGTAGAAAGAAAGATTTATGCAAAAGGCTACTTTAATTTTCTCCTTGCTACTTATTTTCTCCTCACTTTCCCTGAAAGCAGGGTACTCTGCTATGAAATGACTACTAAAAAAGCCTTATTAGTTTAGACAGAAATTACTTCAGAGTCAAGGATTTTAAACAACTTTTGCATTCCTTAATATTAAGCATTTAAAGTATTTATAGGTTTTTCTACTGTTTTGTGTCTTTATTTGAAATTCTCTCTGATAAAAATGTGCACATAACAGTGTTAAATGACATCTGACCTCTTCTCTGACTTCTAGTCATGTGATGAAAAATGCTTTTAAAATAGTTAAGTGTAAATACAGGAAGATGACTAAACTCCTAAACTTTTATCTTCTAAAAAATTCCCATCGCTGCCAAAGCTGGTGAAACTCCTCTGATGGTTACAATGGTGGGAGCACAAGGGCAGAAAGGCTTCCAAGTGCCCACAAGCACACTCACCACTGTACCTACTGCCTACCTCCTGCAAATCTCTGTTCCTGCCTTTAGAAGACGAGTGGCCACACATTCCTTGTCACACTTGGTCTTCCTCTCACAGAGCTTAACACTGGGAAACTTAACATAAATACATAACAGACAACGACCAAATTTGTTTAGCAAGGCTGCCAGCAGGCTTACTGTACTTCCCCCTTTCCAACATTTAAAGAATGCAACTATCTTCTCTCTTTCCTTTCCCATGTAGCTTGAGAATTACATCCAAGACAGTATGAAGAAGGAAATGGTAGAGATCCAGCAAACTGCAGTGCAGAACCAGACTGCAGTAATGATTGAAATAGGCACAAACTTGCTAAATCAAACAGCTGAACAGACCCGCAAATTAACAGATGTTGAAGCACAAGTAAGTAATGAATTTCAACCTAAAAATGCTTCTGCTTCCCAAATACTACAACTATATATTTAACACTGTTTAGTGTTACACGCTTCTGTTCAACAATTAGAAGTCAATTGTAAGCTGGCTAGTCAAGCTCTAGCCAGCTTATGGAAACTTTAGTATTTGGAAATACATAGTTCCATCTCAAGCCCAGTGTTGTCACTTGAATGATTTTCATTACAGTAGTATTTTAAGTAAGTCATGAAAGGCAATTGTTAAATTAATCTTTAAAGAGAATGTATTTAAAACTACTATACTATATGCAGGCATCAGTTGGGTCTTAGTGTGCTTTTATACAACCCTCTCATCATCAGTTCTTAGCTAAACAAGTCTCTTCAAAATGTCTTTGTTCCATTTACCAGCTTAATTGCTTTTTTAAACCAAATCTTTCCTTTTTTATTTTTTTAAACTTATCAAGAGGACAATTTCTTTTTAATTAATGTTTTCACAGATACTCTAAGTGGGATAACAGTTCATTTCCAGCACAATGCACTGCATTGTGGTAACAAAAGGATACATAAACAAATCTGAGGTGAATCAAGAAAAAAGAAATTAGGAGGCTGCTAAAAAAGTACATTCACACAGAAGTAAACCTGTCTACTGTACGTTTGTTAACTTACTTCAAACAAAAACAAAAGGGTTTTAATTGAACAGCATTAAGTACAATAAGACAATCTTCTAAACAGAATGCAGATATTAGTAGAAGGACAAGTCCAATCAATATAGAGTGGTATGTATTTGTAGTTTTGCAGACATGGTAGAAAGATGCAGATCTATAATTGCCAAAACACATAATGGACATATCATGCAGCACATAACATTTTGTATAATACAAAAAAGTATGCAAAGCCTAAAATCCTTGTTAGACATTTTACTGTCTGTAGAATTCATCCAAGGAATTAAATTACATTTTTTAACCCAAACCAAGACTTTGTGAACTCTTTGATAAACTGATAATTCATAGCTCTTAGGCATACTGAATTCAATTTTCTGATTGCATTATTCAGGAGCCTAGTATTTTGCACATGTTGAGAGAATGTATTTATTCATTCACAGTAATGTCTTTATAGAAGTTACTCAGTTATTTTCTGCTTAGAGGAAGAAAATCATCACTGTAACTTTCCTTCTCTGCTTGAAATTACTGGTGACTGGGTTAAGGCTTAATTAGCAACATAAGGAAATTAACCAAACAATTGCTCTCTCAAGGACACTTACTTTTGGCAATAGTTTTCAATTACACTTAAGTGTGAAATCATGTCCTGAATAACTGTTTAACATGAAGGACATGAGTAATCAATTCTTCCTGTCAAGGAAAGCCAAATTCTGTTGAATTAAAAAAAGCAATTCTAAAACAATGAGAAAATATTTCTAGAAAACATGCCTCAAAGTAATGCAATCCAATACAAACCATAAAGTATCTTCCATGTTTCCTAGTATCTGCATTTCTTCATTTAAAGATGCAAATAAAGTGTAAACAAAATATGGAGAAAAGAATATTAAAATGCAAAGAATGAATTGACTAAAGTGTGGTTCACATGATAAACACTTCAAAATATAATTTGGGATTGAGTAAAATAGCTAGGAGAGAACTACCAAGTGATTTCAGGACTCGGCCAAGATTTCAGTGAGTGAGAGACTTACATTCAACACCAGATGGGGAAAACAACTCAACTCATTCTTTGAGCCACAACCATGATACTTCCGGTAATGAAATAAAAATTATCATAACAGAAGGGAAGGTATAACAACAAAGCTAAAGTACATAGTAACTTTCATCAGTTTTCTCTCATCAGAAATGTAGCATACTGCTGAAATATTCCCAATGATATACGGTAGTGTAATAAAAAAATTAGTGCAACTCTGTGTATTCTTCTTCATTTTGATTCTGTGAATATTTGTGCCTAAATTAAGTGTTGAAAAATATTTTTTAATCATAGATGTACATAGAGATTTGCATGATTTCACAACATAACAAAATTAAAATTTATTTAAAAGAAGTATCTTTTAAAAGAAATATTTTTTTTGTAAATTTTTTTTAGGTATTAAACCAGACAACCAGACTTGAACTTCAGCTTTTGGAACACTCTCTTTCAACAAACAAACTAGAAAGACAGATTTCAGATCAGACCAATGAGATAACTAAATTACAAGAAAAAAACAGGTAAGTTTGCATAGCCCAATAAAACACTATTCCATGAAGTGCCCTTCTAACAGTTTTAGAAACAAATGTGCTCAAGTAGGAAAATAAAGGTTGGTACACAAGCTCTCCAAACCCATTACAAAGTGTTATCCACACTCATTACAAAGGTCATATATTACTTAAAACCTAGGAGATTCATGCAGGTTTATTCTCATATTCTGTTTCTATATTGTTCTTCATTATCTAAAGTTCTCCTTTATGTGAGGAACTTAAAGCTACAACTGAAACAGTGCTTCAGTTGTACCCAATTTATATTCTTCTTTAGACTTTTCCAGATGAAGTTGATGTAACCGGATTCAAAGTAATTGAGTGTAACCACATTTCCAAAATTTGATTTCCATGTGGTACACAGCTATCCTAATGATTAACCAGGTCATTGCTACAATTTTTATCTTATGTAGTGAGAAAAATAAAACACTAATCATATTCAACATTGCTTAAGAGTCAATGTTTTGAAATTGACCAATATAAAATTATTACTCCTATCCTTTTCTGTACTTGGCTGTGGTCCAAAGGCTCATACCTTTTTTCAGCTAGTTTCATTTCCATATCACCACGGTCTTATTTTACTTTTGGCAATAAATAGTTTACTATTATTGCTTTTAGAGAAATCTAAAAGCAGCAATAACAGTAAGTTTTCTCCTTCAAAGCAATGTTTTACAATGAGAACCATATGTGCAAAGTGCTTTTTCTTTGAAAGAATTAGCTTAAGAAACCCAGGAGACATGTTTTGACATTTTTGTTCACTACTCTACTACATTTATATATGTTCCCTAAAGGTTTAATCTAGCAGCTTAAGAAAAACAAGCATCTTTATCAAATGGAAAGCAAAGGAAACACTGCTCTTTAAAAGGTCACCTTTTTTGGTGTTGAACTCGGCAGACTATAGACTGCCCTTGTAACATCCACATAAAACACAAAAGCATTGTTTCTCACCTAACAAAATACAATCTGCATTGAGCTCATCTGCTTGAAACATAATTATACATAAGGTTCAGGATTTTTTTTTCAGTAACAGCAATGGATTTTAGGTGAACTTCTCTCTTCTGGCTATGCATCTTTTAACATCAGCTTTCTCAGAGTCTATATCAGAACAATTAGCAGAGAAATAATGTTCCCTAATACCAGCTCCAAAACTGGAGAAGGGTAACACATCTTCAAGTAACTATTTGTACATTTCCCTGTCCTAATGCCATAACATTTATGTTAAGTATATATTTTTTTTATAATTATAGGATATTTGAAAAGTTCATGGTTACATCTTTAAATAAGTTTCATCTTTTAATAGGGTAAACCCATGAAAACTTAGTCACTTATCTTTCCTTTAATGATGTTGAATTATCAAACACCCAATTACTATACTTTTAAAGCCTGCAACACACACTGTAATAGATAATGTTGTTTATTAGTGCACTTACATAATAAATTAAAGCATATATATCAAACTAAACTTTCATTTAGTTGTCTACTGCATGCATAGCATCAGAGAATGAAGTTGAGTGTTTATGAGGAAAGAAATTTATACAACAGACTTGATTCTCTTGACATAAGCTCAAAATTGTTTCTGGAGAGCCTAACTGTAGTATTTTATTTAGTTTTCTAGAAAAAAGAGTTCTTGAGATGGAAGACAAGCACATGCTTCAGCTGAAGTCAATAAAAGATGAAAAAGATCAGCTTCAAGTCCTAGTAGCCAGACAGAATTCTATCATAGAAGAACTAGAAAAACAGTTAGTTACAGCTACAGTAAACAACTCGGTTCTGCAAAAACAGCAACATGATCTGATGGAGACGGTTCATAGCTTGCTTACTATGATATCAACACCAAACTGTAAGTTAAAGCAGACATGCCTATATTATTTCAGTGCTATTTCCTAATTTGTGTACATTAGTACCTATAAAGTCTTACACTAGTTCTGACACACTTCTGCTTCTCATAAAGTCTGTATTTTTTTGCCTTAAATTCTGCATCTGAGTTAATTAACCTACTTTTTAGGGGGCTGGGAGAAACAGCCATGTTTGTGTGATTTCTTTTCAACATTTTGTTTATCTTCTCTGGTTTGTTTATCTTCTGTATTTTGTTGAACCAATTCTCCACTGGTTCAGCAAAATACAGAGCTGCCAAGTATCATTCATCTCACATGGCATTCATATGTGTGGCAACATACACTCCTTTGACCATATATCTGGGTGAAACTGCATATTGTAGGCCTGCAGCTTTTCTTCCTGGCTCACAGAGATTGTTTCTGCCACCTCTCTTTGCTTTATGCACATGGAGTTTATCAAAGAAAGGATGAATTATAGTGGCTACTTAAGGCAAAGGAATCAGCACAGGCATATTTTCTAACCCCCAAAACCAGAAAGCAACAGCCCAGGGCAGCAGGTACTCCCAAAAGTTCTTCACCAAGGTTTCCTGGTTCATCCTAAAAATCCCTCAACCTAGCAAACTTTATAGGCAATACTCTCATCCCTAAATGCCTGATAACCCTGCAACAAATCATAGCCACCAAGCATAGCTTCCAGATTTATGCAGATTCATGTGCTCCATAAAAAACCCACACAAACCATAAACTGAAAGTTGTGGCTATACAGGATTTGACTTTTCAGGAAAATACTGCTCTGGAAAGATACAGAACTTGGACAAATTAAGGAGCTGTTCTAAAAGACTATAGAATCTGTCACATTTGCCTGTAAAGTTCTCAGGGCTGAAGATACACCAGCATACAGAACCCCTAAAAAAGGATTTAAAATTAAATACTGGGAAAAAAATTTAAAAGTTGGCATTACAACTTAAAAGACAGTATAGGTGGTCTATGATACATTACTGTAAGGTGGATCACAGAAAAGGAAAAGGGTGTTTGGAAGTCCTCACTTTTAGTATTGTCCTATATGTTATGATATTGTAGATTTTTCTAAGCAAAGTAAATTCCAAGTTTTTTTCTTAATAACTGACGCTACTCCCTTAAATACCAAGGCTGTACATGTTCCTGCTGATGTTATCTGCTATGCTAGTGCACAAATAAGTAAACAAGTCAAAGTCATGTTGGCTACAGCACCATTAAACCCAGAGTGGAAAAAATAATGAGTGTTTGCCAAAAAGACAAAATTAGCAGGGAAAGCTTCTAAGACAGTATGCAAACAATAGAGTGTGGAAAAGCAATTAAAACACTGAATGTGTTATTTTTCTATTTAAGGCAAAGCACTTAAACAGGTAAATAATGAATAAGCAAGCTAAAAAGAACATAATAAGCAACTGTAATATAAGCATGTATTTGTATGGCACCTAAACCTTTGTAGTAACTGACTGTGATTGTTAGATTAAATTAAAAGGGAAAATACACAGAACCAACCCCAAAAGGGTCAAATATGAAATATCAGCCAGCAGGCAAAATGCCAGGAAATTCCAACCTCCATAGTTAATAAGGAACTGAACAAAAAGATGAGCCTTAGATTGTTCTGTTGAATAAGGAGGCTTAGACATATGAAAATGTATTTTTTATACAAATGAATTCCAGAAGGTATGTCTCTTTGGTAAGTTGGGCTGAGCTACCAAGCTTCAGCTTGGTACATACAAAGTTGTTCCTGCTCAGCGCAGAGGCAGAAAAATAGCTTAAAACTTCAAAAGGGTAGTTCCACCAGTCTGCTGCATTATACAAGGTTTCATAACTCATTTCACAATATTAGACTACTGGCCAAAAGTCATTATTAACATAATCCTTTGCTACTTAGTTATGTATATAATGGTAGTTAATGCATGCATAGGTTGTAATGCATGTAGGAGTCCAGCAAGGGCAATGAGTGGAAGCAGAAACTTTTCAACTGAATGAGATGCAATATCCTGAGTTTTCTCATTGAACATATTAAGAAGTGCTAGCACTTTTCAACCTATCAAACAACCACAGTCCTATCAGAATAATGTCTCTAAATGATACAAAGTAACAACACACATAATAAGTACCTTGATCTGTTGTTTCTTTCAGGGCCAGACATGTTTTTTGGAACTGCTTTAAGCCATTTAGACCATAAATTGATTCTTAGTAACTTTCATTCATCTCCTCTTAATGCCTTCACTTTCTATTGTATTTTTAACAGCTAAAAACAACTTCATAGCCAAAGAGGAGCAGATCAGCTTCAAAGACTGTGCTGAAGCTTTCAAATCTGGACTGACAACAAGTGGAATCTATACTTTAACAGTTTCAAACACTGCACAAGAGAAGAAGGTAGGATGACTATAAAGAGCTGCATACTGCATGTTAAAAGTTATTTGATCTGGCAAATATGCTATTTTAAGGCTAGTTAATAGTGAAGTTTACCACTTGCCAAGTTTTTTTATAAGCATTTCATCACTCCTAGATCTGAGTATCTCACAGGAAGAAAAAAGTCCTTCAAGTGAAATCTTGGCTCAGTTGAAATAAGTAAAGTTTTGTTGTTTGCTTCATCATGCCAGAATTCCATTCTTTTTTTCCACATAATTAATGTAATTAAATCAATAAGGTACTGTAATTTCTTTACAAAATCTGTAACTCCAACAGAGTTGCTCTGCATGATCAGCAGACTCCTGTCTCCTCTAAGTTCTTAGTTCCTTCATATGCCCAAGGCTCTTCAGGTGGCAAAAGGAGGAAAAGTCAGGAGCATGGAAGATTACTCATGGATTTATACTCATGAAAGCAATCTAATAGTACTGGACTCATGTATGGGTTTCAGTTCTTTGTAACACAGAGTCTTAAGGACATTTGTGTAACAACTAGATTAACAATTAGACGCTGTCTAACAGGACTTTTCAGGAAAATACTGCTCTGGAAAATACTACTACTATAATATAAAAGACAAGTTTGCAGTGGTTTCACTAGATCAGTTTAAATTCCTCTATGGATATTTTTTCCCCTATGTGTTTAACTGAAATGAACTTCAATGTCAATTTAAGTTAAAGCAGTATGTCATATCTCTGTAGAAGAGACCTTGAGCTAAAAATGGCACTCAGTGGATGATACACTGGATGCCTGACAGAGATGCTCCATCTACTGAAGTAAATAAAATGATAAAGCTTCAGACAGTATAATTCAGTTGAAACAATCAATAGAATCTGAAAGGGAGAAAAGTCCCAGGTGGATTGTGAGGATAAACAACCAAAAACCTGGAGGGAGCATTCGGAGGAGTGGGGCTCAGATGATGAAGGCATGGCAGGCTGAGGAGGCTAAGGCACATACGAATAATTTATTTATCAGACAAACACTAAATAATTTCCTCATGTTTTTATTTTCTAATTTCCACTGTAGATATTTCCTTTACACAAGAAAAGGAAATATTTTATGGAATTCCTAAGGCTCTACTTTGTTCCATCATAAAAATTAACAGAAAATGTAAAAAAGCAGTGAAAAAAGAAGTGCAATGTGGAAAAGGAATTGGGAAAGATAGAGAAAGCATTTTTTTCCCAAGCAAAGGTTTAGAAATGAAGTTCACTGGTGACTAGCCTTTGAAGTGCCAGAACTTCATTTAGCCCAAGCCAGACTGTGATCTTTACACTTACAAAGCTCTCAGCTAAAGGAAATAAGCAATTTGTTCAGGTAAGATCTATAAAATACAATAGATAAAACTTGCAAGTTTTGTAGATATAATCTAGAGAAATTATTCACAGTCTGCTTCCCCTGGGGGAAAAAAAAAAAAGCTGGTTTTCCTTTGGAATAATCTAGTCTAAATACATCCATTTCACAAGAAAATTAGTTACATAAGATGCAATGAAGTGTTTTATTACACGTGAAGCTGAACGGCATTTAAATAGCATAGATATCTACAATCACGATTTTAAAAGCTAAAGGAGATGAAAGCTACTGAATCTTTGGAGTAATAGAATGCAGCAGTCTTTGTTAGACATCTCAGGAAGATTTACATTCCTTGGATCTCTTACTATTACTTGTCTTAAGCTTTTGTCTTTGTTTTTAATTTTACTGTCAAATATAGTATATAGAGCATGCATATTTTCTAAAAGCAGACACAAGTGCATGATGTATTACAGAATAAAAATTCGTGTCATAAACTTTATTACTGCATTTTCAAAAGTACAAAAGTACAGATTCCCTAGACTATAAAATATTAAATGCGCTACATTTGAACATGAAGGCTTAAAATAAATACCCATTTTGGTAACTTACTAGGTTAAAAAAGTAGTTAAAATGTAATAATTTCACTTAGTATTAAATCAGTCATTTAATAATATGAAAGAATTTAAATCTTATTCTGTCCATTTCAGATAGAAAAAGACAGGGAATGTTTTACTTACCGTATGACACTGAAAATAAGAGACTAAAAAGTTTTAACCTGATGTTGATTTTTTATATAAATATGAATGCATAAGAGGAGTTGTCAAGGGAAGTGAAGGTTTAGGGATAATCAACATGTTACACCATTTTCAACTGTTTATGATGTGGACGGCTACTCAGACCAGGAAACAGAGTGACCTTTTTTATTTGCCAAAAGTGCTGCACTGCTGTTTATGTTTTCGTCTTTTCCTCTTGTAACACCTTCTGACCTCCCAACAGGCTTATAAACAACTTCTGTGTAATCTGTAACCGATCCCACATTACTAATTTGTCTCCCATCATAATCCAAAACTAAGGAATTGCATATGACAACTGAGAGGAAAACAATTATTTAATTCCATTAATATTTTCAAACTTTCCTGTTCTGCACCAGGACAAAAGCTAAGTCCTTTTAAAAACACTGAATAAAAACAGCAGAAGATTGCTGACACAAGGAAAAATGGCAGAGGCAAAACTATGAAAAGTCAATAGTTTTATGTTTACAGCAACCTCATGAACCAATTACACTGTAGTTCTTATCTAGTCACATCTCTAGGAGACAGAGATAGCAGAATACAAAATCACTGAACATAATAACTCAAAAGTGTTCAGACAACAGCCAGAAGTGATGCAAAGATGTGGAGATTGCACTTGTTTTGCTATAAAAACTGCAGTGGCTCTTTATACTGATAACTCAGCCTGAGCCTTACCATTCACAAAGTAGGTCTGAAAACACCCCAAATATCCTCTTACAGTGCTACAGCTGCTAGAACTGTAAGTACTGAAGCAGTTCACAAGATACATCAAATAACTCCCCGTTCCAATCTGTTGTAACTTGAGAGGCTAATCTCTTTATTCTTTTTGGTATCTATTTGAAGACTCCTGCTGCCAGCCTAATCTTGATATCTATTTTTACTAGTTTTATGAAATGTTATATATCTTTCTTTTGAATATAAAACCTAGAATAAGTTGAAAGCTCAGAAAAGTTCTGTTCTAGTAAAGAGTGTTAAGTGAAAGACTTAGACTTGATTGACATGAAATTTTTTTGGTGTGGAAAAATTATACTGCCAAATTCGCATATACTTTTAAAAATTGTTACTGGTAAGAAAATCTACATGAGATTGTTATGGTCATCTCTTCTTCAAGTTCTCATTGTGTTTTTCAGTTCCTAGTGAGTTGATTTTCCCTTTGGGAACAAATTTGCAGTACCCCAGCATTTGTCTCAAAGAATCTATAATGTCTCTTAAAGCTGCTTGTTTTACCATTCACTTAAAAAACTGATACTGCCTCTAACAGGAATATTTTATGGAAGACATTCACAATCATTCACGATTTATATTTTAATCTCATTAGAACAAAATAAAGTGCTATTTAAAGGTATTGGTTTCTTCAAAGTATCAATTCCAACTAAATTGAAATTTAGACTAGAGGCATAAAGGAAATTGCATGTAACATTTAAACCCGTCAATTAACATCTACAATAGCATTATCAGACTGAACCCATGGCTCAAATAAATTAATACATGGCCTTCCACTGTATATAGTTAAAAACTACATATTTCAGAGAAGGGTGAAACAGTTCTATTCTCCATCTGGCTGCTTATACTGTTTTTTTAAGTGGGGTTAAGCTTCGGAGTCAACAACTTTATCTACAACTAATGATATCTGATCATTGTAAAATCAGATTTTTAACTTGTTTTGATGCTTAGAAAAAGTATCTGCATCTGCTTTAGCCCATTCCTAGTATCCCTCTATAGCCCCCTGTGGAAATTAGTTTTCACATATACATTACACATCATGTGTTAGCCTTCTAAAACAGAATGATCTTCTCTTACAATACCTTATCTTCAGCTTTCCCTTTGAAGAGAAGTTTTTTTTTTTACTATATTAATTTATATGCTATTATCAAATTTTTACCAGTTGTTAAATTCAGATGTTAGTAAAGCCAAACAAAAATCAGGGTTTGAGGTGTAAGGAATTGCATACATCAGTATAAATTGAAGTTGCTGCTTTCAATTAAATTCCATTCACAAGACATATTTTAAAAAGTAATCCCTTATCCAATTCTTTTCCTTATTTATTTTATCTTCCCTAAAAATCTCCAGCTGAATGTCTTGTGATTCTCTGATGTTAAAAAAGTCTACTGCAAGCTTAAAGTACAGTATCTGCTTTGGATTTCCAATGTGCTACAGCTTATTGAAACACTAATATATTTGATATTTGCAGCTCTAAGGACTTTCTTTCCCTTCAAAGGTCTGATGCCTTTCAACTGTATATATGACACTGCTTGAATTAAATACTCTGTTTGATTTATATAAATATATATATGTGTGTGTACAACATACATGCAATATACATACCCTAAAAGACCCAACTATATTGAAAACTTAGTAAGGAGCACACTTTACTTCCCAAAATGACACACATAACACTACCACAGGACAGAAGGAAACTGGCTTCTCTGAAGTCATACTTTTTCAATGAACTTCCAGGATGTCTAACAATTCAAAGAGCTCAAATCTGCTAACTGCTAACCCTGGTAAGACTCTCTCCCACAGAAGATGATGAAAAATACATACAGCTTCAGTGTCACCCAGTCATAATTTGAGGCATTTATAGGCATATTGTGACAAGCAGCAGTTAGGCAAGAAGTAAGACTACTGAGAGAACTGTTAAACAAAGAAGGAAGCATCAAAATTCATAATGAAATACTTGCCTAGTTTATTTTAAAATTATTTATTTAATTACTCTACAGATGAAATATCCTAGTGAAGTGTAAGGAGTCAGATCTTGCCTGTACTACTATAAATGGGAAGACACGACTTAATGGATGAAAAATCTAGAATACAGATTAGAAGTTAATGTAGTTTAATACTCAAACTAGAATTCAAAAGTTTTTAAAGATGTGAAGTGATTCTGAAGAAGGCTCTGAATTTCAGTATCTTGGCAGAAAGCAGTCAAAAAAAATTAAACTTCCAAATGAGAAAACATTAACTGAGAACTCTGCAAACAGGAATACTTTTACAAGAAATTCAATATCTTTCTTAAACATAGTATTGGTACTAACATGCAATTTAAATAGATACTGACTTCAGTTTGACTTTCATTGTACTGTCTAGGTTAGCTCCACTGACTTCATACATCTGGTTATAAGTTCTGTTAGTTTTGGAAAAGCAGAATTAGTTGCAACGATTTGAAATCGTTTCTCAGGAAAAATTGTACTAGATATTCTCATATTCACAAAATTTTATTGTTAATTTATCCCCCACCTCTCCCAAACATCACTCCAAAATTCCAATTAATTTTCAAAATACTTTTTTTCCATCAGCACCTCCACAGTATATTGGCACTTCCAGTATTATCTTTCACCTCTGACACTTCAGTCATTTATTCTGGGAGATTGATTGAAGAAGTCACCTGTAAACTTGAATTTTACTGTGCCAGGGATGCGTTTATTGGGTATTCTAAAACTGAGTTCAGTGAACTGCTTGTTACATGTCAGTCTTTTCAAAATTTTAGCAGTAACTTGGTAAATTCAAAGGTGATTTATGAATATTTGGAAACATCTTGTAGTTGTTACTTTTTTGTTCAAGCATAGAAGATGTTCATTGCAGTCTGTGTAATAACATGGCTTTAAGACACAACTTTCAGATAGTACGCTTAGATTTAACTTTGGAGTCAGACCATTTGCAAAGGCATTGAACAATGACTGTGATAATAAAAATGTATTTCTGTTTGCTCAGTGCCTGAATTTACCAGTATCTATACTCTGAAAAGTCATGGGAAATTTGAATGGATCTCTCACAGAAAAGATAGAGAAGTGAAAGGTGTAACTTGTTAAGGTATTCTGTTAAGTGTGAAAAAAACCCACGAATCACTATTTTTTGTGGACAACCACAACTGATTCGTATGAAAGCTATGAAAACCTGCATTTTTAGGTTAACTCATATTTTGCACACAACTTGCCACTATATAGAATTATGCAAAGTAGATGATTTCTGGTTTTGTTTTGCTGTAACTGCATGCACTTAGGCTGTTACATGCTTACTCTGGTAGGCCTACTGTGACATGGAAACTGGTGGAGGAGGTTGGACAGTTATTCAGAAACGAGAAGATGGCAGTGTGGACTTCCACCGGACATGGAAAGAGTACAAGATGGTAAACAGTGTTCTCTGAAGCCTTAATATTAGTTATTATTATTATTTGAAATCTAATATACTAAAATGATATTAACAGCATCCTTAGAATGTAAGCAACTTTAAAAAGCTGTCTTTATCCTCAGATGATCATTTAAAAAATGTCAGAGTAGTGTAAGTTGTTTGCCTAAGCAGACTTGCAAGTGTGATGTTTGTTTTTAAAGAGAAACCTTACTTTCCTTTAATCAACTGTTCCATCATATGTCTACATTTTTGAGCTGTTTATATTTGTGTTTCTAATGGCAACAGTAGAAACTACTCCAAATCTACTAAGTAATATTGATTCACTGTTTCAGATTCGTGAGGTTGTCCTCGATGAAATCAAGTTTTTGAAATATTACAGATCAATAACCCTTATGGACACAGTAAAATTCTTAGTTGACAGGCTGAAAACTATTAAACTTAAAAACTGATAAAGTGATCATTTCAAACTCAAAGGAAAAAAACCCACCCAAACAAAGCTATTTAAATATACAACTTGAATTACAGGGATTTGGTGATCCTGCTGGGGAGTACTGGCTGGGAAATGAGTTTGTTTCTCAACTAACTAATCAGAAGCGTTATGTTCTTAAAATACACCTGAAAGACTGGGAAGGAAATGAGGCATATTCATTGTATGACCACTTCTCTCTAGCAAGTGAAGAACAAAAATACAGGTAAGCAGAAAAATCAGACCTAAATAAAAGAAAGTTCTGACAGTAATCTTTCCAAACTGTGTAGATGCATGGCCTTATTTCATACAAATCATTATTATTTTCCAGTTCACTCAGAAAATAATGTTTTCTCCATTTTTCATCTACTGCCTAAAAAAATAATTTCTTTTTCCAGAGGAGAAAATGTATGCTAGTATTTTACTAGTGCATCCTGGGTGAGTATAACACATAAAATGCAAAGATGACAAGATAGTATGGAATAAGATAGGATATATGTGGGTGTACATGCCACCCAATATAGTGGGTGACAGTGCATAGTCATTAGGACAATAGGAACCTGTCTGCAACTGCTATCAAATCCTGATTCCATGCAGTAAATACATTTCTGGAAGGTGGATGACTAAGATGAATTATACTGCAAGGATTTTCCTTGTCAGTGACTTCTAGGAACTGTTCTGTTGTCATAAAGAGCACACTGAGGTGATGTGGCCTTATCCTTCCACAACCTGCTGGCTTAGATTCTCAATAACTCTCCCATCTGTGAAAATGGAGCTAATGTGCATTTCACTCACCAACAACTTGTCAATTTAAACACCAAATTTTAATGGACCTATTATTTATCCTCTAATACTTTAAAATGTAAAGGTTCACAATTTTTTCTTAATTCTTGGTTAAAATAAATACTACAAATTTTAAATAAATATTTTATATAAATATTATCATAGTATTATGCACTTTAAGTAGTATCATGGTATTATACATTTTGAAATAGTATCAGCCACAGCTGAAATATATAGGCAGTTCATAGTTCATTCACCAGGCTCTCTGTAAATGCAATAAATAGTTTGATTTATTATAGAAGAAACTAAAGACTTCACAGTATAACAGATGCCGTCCTACTACATGGTCCATGAAATGTTTCTTTGTAAGAGTCTTAGGGATTCATGGAGTTTTGGGTGACTGGACAGAAAAATTGTCTCCATTTAGATGAATTTCTCCAAGATCTCTAGCAACTATTTGTTGTAAATAAAGTCAACCTGACACCTGAGAGAACTGATGCTGTTATTTCAACTCAGGGCTTATATGCAAACAAAGCAATTCAAAACTATCAGCATCTGCCCCCCACAAAATGTTAGATCTTAATGCCTTGGTAGTATTTAGTTGTCTCAACTCCAAAGTAAATATTTTTTCATCTGGAAACAGTCAGAATCTACAGCAGAGATTTTTTTTTAAAGTAATGCTTTAAAATACTTAGAAAGGCAACCTTTGCAAAACTGGTGATTACCCTTGTCCATTTACAATATTAAAATATAATTACTGAAAACTAAGATAGTAAAAGCAATTTTATTACAATATGCAACCAAACAAGGAATTCATCATAAAACTGAGTGGTTTAAAGAATATATTTAACATTATGAAAAAGAAAAAAACCCAAAGAATGTATTCAGTTAAGAACATCTTCCATGCCCCATCTCTGGCAGCGTTCAAGGCCAGGTTGGATGGGGCTTTGAGCAGCCTGATCTAATGGAAGGTGTCCCTGCCCATGGCAAAGGGGTTGGATCTAGATGATCTTTAAGGTCCCTTCCAACTCAAACAATTCTATGATTCTGTGATCCATTATGTTAAAAAGATTAATACATTCTCAATGCTGGAAAGATTATGAGTTGGGCCATAAAACTGAAATTCCTTCATATTAAACTGAGATCAGAATGGACTTCGTTTGAATCAAACTTCCTGATCTCAAAGCTATGAAGTCAAACCAGGTTGCTCAGGGTTTTTCATTTGGGTCTTGATAACTTCCAAAGGTGGAGGCACAACCTACTTTTCTTTCCTCATGGTAAAAAGTTTTTCTGATATCCAGTCAGAACATCTCATTTAAATTTCTGTCCACTGCCTCTCATCTTCCGTTATACTAAACTGTACCTTTAAAAATTTATTATTAATAATAAGTAAACAATACTATGCTTATATTAGACTTCAAATGATATTTGAAGACCCAGCCTAGCCTCATACATTATACTTGGAAACTTTAATAAAATATATGTTAGAAATTGGCTTACATAATATTGAACTCATCTGAAGAAAAAAACAGTAATTTTTTAAAGACATTTTAAAGAAAATCTGTAATGAACTGATCCTTTGAAACCTAAATGAATAAAAATTAATTAATTTATTATATTTTAAAATAGGGAATATAAAATGGGTTAAAATAATTTGCTAAACTACCAAAGACAACTTGTGTCATAAGCAGAGAATTACATGCAAGATGAAGACTGATTGGGGGACAAGTTAATTCTCCTCAGAGAGTCAGATCTCCTCTTTAAACAAATAGAATACCTCTGAGAAGCATGAGCTATTTGATACAGAAATGCAGTTACCAAAAAGATGCTGTGGGAGTAGAGGGTTTGAGTCCTTCCAATTCAAGGTAACACAGGAATAGCTGTGTAATTGCCCTGCCCAGTTCAGTGCCCTGTGTCTCTCCCCAGCGAGACTGCACTGGCACCCGTGCAAGCAGATCCCAACAGCAGCAGCCTCACTGATAGCTTACCCTGCCAGGGCATTGAAGCAAATTGTGATGAGTTAACACTAAAATTTATGAATGATGTGAAAAGGATGAGTAATTAGGAAAGTGGAAAGGGAAATATTGAGAAACTTCTAAAATATCATTTACCAGCGCATAATTAATACTCTTGGTAATGCTGTTATCTCATATATGCAGGGTCGTAATGCTAAATTGTTGTGTTGTGCTAACAGCAAAATAGGAATCAAAAAAGTTTTGCTATAAACTTTTGAACTAAAAAAAAAATTGCATGTGCTGTTGCATTGAAGTACAACAATGTACTTTCAGTATTAATAAATACACGATGTGTATGAAAAATCGTAGGAGTTACTATCTACTTGTTCTTGTTTTCTTCTAATATGACATGAACAAACACATGTTCATTAGAATATTGTGCTGACCGTTTCTGTTCATATGAAAACATTGTGCTGAAAAACAGCTTACAGCAGGACATTGGCCAGAAAAGATTTGAACAGGATATTTATTGCAAATTATTCCATCATTATTTTGCAGACAACTACCATCAACTTCCATGTAATAATTGTTTTTCCATTTCTCACTTCTACAGGATTTACCTTAAAGGACTTACTGGGACAGCAGGCAAAATAAGTAGTATAAGCCAACCAGGAAATGATTTTAGCACAAAGGATGCAGACAATGACAAATGTATTTGCAAATGTTCACAAATGCTAACAGGAGGTACGAATGTTTTTATGTTTCTCAGTCTTCCTATTTTTATTGGCACTGAAATTGTCTACGAGATAAATAGTGATAATTTTGACTATTAAAAAAGTTCAAAACTCGTGGATAGAAATACCAGTTTGGTGGCTCCAAATGAATTATTTTATATTTGACAAAAGTTAGTTAAAATAAAACAAGAGAAGTCAAAACTGGAGGCAAAATAAGTCTCTGAAGTTGGGGTACAAGAAAGCCTGTAATTGTGGAACTAATCAGAGACACAGCAGATTCCTCTTTCAAGGAATGAGGTAACATTCAGAGATCAAAACACAACTCCCTGCAAAAAACCTGTTTCAGAGATTCAGCTTGTCAGTAAAATGGCTCCTGATTCTGGCATAAACCTTTTCCCTAACTACCCAAGAAGAAAAACCCCAAGAGCTGCTGTGTACTGCACATGCCACAGAAGGGTACAAGAATTTAATTCCTTTTTTCAATATAGTTATGAAGTGGTAAAGATACATCACAGATGTATCTACATTTTTCTAATGATTGTTCACTAGTTATATTTGAGTTCTAGGTGGTATTTTTATCTTCAACTACACAAGTAATTCTATATAATTTGTTAATCTAGAATTCCACATTCTGAAATGTAAACAATTGCATTGTAAATTTGGCTTCTCTTCCTGTTATCTTTTAAGCAATTGTTCATTTTCCTATAGCACAAGTTGCAAGAAAAAAGGACAGCTTTGGTTTATCCAAAAGGATAATTGGAGTACTGCCCTGCAAAACAGAACACACACACACTATTGCCACCATAACAGAAATATAAAAATGTCATTTTATTAATAAAAATAATTTTTTCTTCTGACCTTCTAACAGGTCAGGACTATAAGGATACAAAATAGGTTTGGGCTGCTTTTTTCTCCTTTTCCTTCTTCCCAAGTTCCAGGAGGTTTTGAACTGACCTGCACAGAGAACTGAATAATTCCTCTAGAAAGAATTAAGAAAGGAGTTTAAGTCTGTGAAGAACAGGAGTTTACCGAAGAGTAGATAAAACCAAAGGCAACTCAATATTATTATAGTTCAAGTTGTGTTCCATTCTCAGACTGTCAACGATGTTTGATGTGGATAATAAATTGATTGAACACTTTCCCTTCTCAAATTTCAAATACTATGTATTGCATAAGATTCAAGAATATGTAGTTGATACATAAATACATTTCTTTCCTGAGTTTGAGGCAAGTATTTTATACTGACACTGCCAAATCATAAGAACAAAAAACTGGTTTAGATTTCTTTCCCATTTCCAGACAACTAAGTGACCTTATATACTATTTTGAGAATTACTTCTGTTGATATTTGTCTTCTGTCTTGCAGGATGGTGGTTTGACGCATGTGGTCCTTCTAACCTCAATGGAATGTATTATCCATTACGACAGAATAACAACAAGTTTAACGGGATCAAGTGGTACTACTGGAAGGGCTCAGGATACTCTCTCAAAGCTACGACTATGATGATTCGACCAGCAGATTTCTAAATGCTTTGTCATTATGTGAATTATATATTGTATAGTCTTCAAAGACTTATTTTACCAAGCAACTTGTCTCATTTTTTCAAGCCCAGAAACATGCACTAGTGTTCTGAAGGGGTCAGTTCAGTACAGTTCCTGGAATTGCAATCGCCTTGATCAGCTAAAGCTCCTCTTATTCAACCAGACACAAAGTCTAAAGCATCAACCTGATATAACAGTGATTTGGCCAAATGACTCAATAAAAAGAACATCCAAGAAACCGTCAGACAACTTAAGGACTCTGTTTTACTGATCATTTATGTTATGTATGTGTTAGTAAATAACTGGAACTGTGAAAAAAACCCTAAAATAGTTTTAGAAATACACATTTTGCCTCAACACTGAACTTCAAACATTAATATAAAACACTTAGCTAGATCTTGAACTATTTATCTTTCTGTGTCATGCGTGCCCTTTATGTACATAAAAAGACCACTTTCCTGTAATTAGCTCAATACTGTAGTAAGGGAATACATTCTTTTCCCCCATAGTCTCCTAAGAAACTTCTTACACTTGTTTGAGGATTTTTTTCCAATAGCCTGTATGACAATGTTTAACAGAGGACAAATAGCATTTAAATAGTTTGCATTTATTCTTGGGAAATACCATTTACAAAAATCATCATTTTTTCAGTCTATTTCAGTCACTATCTTTAAATTACAAAAATCCCTACAAATTACAATATAGCATGTATTCCTATACATTTTTTATGAAGATTGCACTTTTTTTCTTCCCTTGTCATTTACCTGTAAAATAACTGAGCAGTATTTTATAAACCGAGACAACGGCATTAACACCAGATGTCCGGTTGTCTATGACAATCATTTATCACCTGGTGCTGTAATATATCTATATGTTTTGTAAAAATAACCTAACTGAAAAACATATGCATGTTCTTTGATAGAATTAAATTTTTGCTTATGACTTAAGAAACAAATTACTACATTTTAAAAACAGGAAGAAAAATAATCTGAAAGTTACCTAAGGTCACACTATGTTTTTTTTTCAGTAAGGTTAGGACTTCTCCATAAAAATTCTCTGTAGGTAGGCCCTCAGTGTACACCACAATGTGAATAAATTACTCTACTGGGTGATCTTTGCTTTTTTTTTTTTTCCTTAATTATATTACTGTATGCTTTAAAATTGTGTACTAAACACTGCAGTTCAGATTGAGAGGGTATTTCTTCATAAATCACAATAATTTAGTGGAGGTTTCTCTCCAAATTAAGTTAGGTTTTTATTCTCATGCTTAGTCTTTGCCTAATATTTTTGTAAAACTGATTTCAGCAGATGACTGAAATTAGTTACAATGCAAGAACTTAACCCAAAACAAAACAAAAACCCCACACACATTTCTGGAGGCTAACTTAACAAAAGGTACTGTAAGGGCAACAAGGCTTGTGAAGGATCTAGAAAAAATATCTTATGAGGAGGGGGTGAGGAATCTAGGGTTGCTTAGATGAAGAGAAGGCTCAGGGCGGACCTCATCACTCCCTACAATCACCTGAAAGGAGGTTGCCGGGAGGTGGGGTCTGGTCTCTCTTCTACTGTGCCTGCAGTGAGAGGCCCAGAAGAAATGGCTGTAAGCTGAGACAGGGGAGATTCAGAGTAGATATTAGAAAAAAAATCAGTGTTACAGTGGTCAGGCATTGGAATAGGTTGCTCAGCGAGGTTGTGGAGTCACTATCACTGGAGGTGTTTAAGAGGCATCTGGATCTGGTGGGTGATGTTTAGGGGTTACAGTGGAAGTGCTGGGTGGACAGTTGGACTGGATGATTCTGTAGGTCTCTCCCAACCTTGATGATTCTGTGATTCTATCTTGAAAACAGTAAATGATTTTGAGAAAGATGGAAGAAATCTCTATATTTTATACTGACATTAAAGCTGCTGTCAGAGTACCCCACCACTCACATCACCACCCTTCTTCACTGCAAATGTGTCACTCACCATTACTAAAGTGTAGCAGAGACAAAAAAATATTTCTAATATTACTTCATGATCTGATTTTATATAAACCTAAAGAATGTAAATTAATAGTCACTGTCTGAAGAGTTGCACAAAATAATCTCAATGTATTTGAAATTACTGCTTAGTATTTTATTGTTTTTCATAGCAAACTTGTAAGGATATACATATCCCAAACTAAAAAAAAAAATCGTCTCAAAATTGCCTTCATGAATTTCCAAGAAGTGTCTTAGAGAGCAAGTCTAGAAGAGTCATCACTCTAGTAGAGGAGCTACACATACCAACAAACACACAGCATACCAAGAGAAGCCTAAAGAGCTGTCATTTTTCAGCCTAGAGGAGAGAAGAGGAAGGGGAGAGAGACCTTAATGGTGCCTGCAACTGCCTGATAGAGGTCACAGGGAGGACCAAGCCAGACCCTTATTGGAGGTGCTCTGCTATGAGACAAGAGACAGGGACAAGAGGCAGTAAACACAATTTGGAACTGGGGAAAGTGAATTTTCCTTTTCATTTATTATTTATTACCATGAGGGTGGATTGGACAAGTCTGTTGGAGCAGAGTGTTGAACTAGACAACCTTCAGAGGTCCCTGCTAATCTAAAATACATTATGATTCTATGAAATTTAATAGAAATGCTGAGTCCACATTACTGCATTTTCTGTGCTGCTACATTTAATCAGACAACTAAAGAAAATACTCCCAATATTTGAGATAGTAAGCATATCCACACCAATAATAAAGAGAAAGAGAAAAAAAAAAGCCAATAAAAACAAACAAACAAAAAATCCCCCAAAACATTCTTAAAAACCATGATGGAATCTGAATGCTCAACCTGGCAAAGAAAAGTAGTACTAACTTCTGGTTGACATTAAGTTTTGTTATTTTAGTAAGAAAACATTGTATGACAAAAATAATTTAATATTGCATGGCTAGTTTTAATTTGTTGAAAAAAAGTTTATAAAATTTGAGGCTTTCTGATGACTGTTCTGGGAAAGTGATCAAAAATACGGACGTAGACGTTGAATCAATTGTTTAATGAGACTTTGTTTTGGGGGAAAAAGGATCAATTTATCAGCACAAATGTAAAATTTTGGAGTGAATGTCTTTAAATGACATTTCATCTAAAGAAGATTGCATGGCTTGAATTCCAACCACCAAAGTGAAGCAACACGAGGACATGTCAGAAGAAAGGCAATAGTAGGAAACAGAAGGCTGCAACAACTGCTTTGGACTTGGTACAAACAATTAAAACATAACAGCAAGGTAACCTCTACTTTTAATTCCTTCCTGTAATCAAATAAACAGTATGTGAAACTAGAATGCACTTCCATTTTCTCTAAGTACTTTTTAGGAAGCAGGAAAGAAACAAGAAAAAAAGCAAATAAAAATGCCATTCATGCTCAAATAATAATTGCATCTTTAAAAAAAATAAGGTATCTGTTATAGTAAGAAATGAGAGTGACTAAAGAAGGAAATTATTGCAATGGTAATGGAAATATCACCTTGGACACCAACTTTGTTCCTTTGCAAGAACAGCAGATTGCAAATAGAAGTGATTCAGCACAACCCTAACCTCCCTCAATTTTACATTCTCACCATCTCTCAAATTCTGCTTACTTCTGCTTTAGGAATAAAACCTCTAAATGGAATCTCAAAAAAACAGCCCCAAGAGGAATCACTTCTAAAGAATGTACATTGTTACTGATAGTGTACTTTGTTATTAATCAAGGTAGTCTGAAAAGAAACAGAACACTCAAAGCCATTTAACATGAAATTCAGTGTAGATTTTTTCATAGAAATACAGAAAAGGGGGAAAAAAACCCCCTGCTTCTTATTTATTTTTCACACTAAGTTTTACCATTCTTACTCTATTTGTTATATAAAACAATGTACTTTTTCCTTTTAGAAAAAATATGAAATTATAATGAATAATTAATTTCTTTAGGCTTATTTGAGAATAACTGCTACAGTTTCCCTAAACTTTGAGAACATACAATCATGAAATAAAGCTTCATGTTGAGTATGTAAATTTACCTAAGTTATAGATTTAGAAAGAATGTTAAACAGAAGTTAATAAAATTGCAGTAAAAATAAATTTCAAACCCCATTAACTGTTCTTTCTTCAAAGCCTGTATGAAACTTTGAGAAATAAATTGCAGACACTAATTTAGTAGAGGGAAAATTATTGGACTGATTGACTAGTAACCAGCTAGAATTCTACTTGCTTTAAAACCAAAATAAAATTCCTGTTTAATCAATTACAATAGATAAAGTGCACTGAGGTCTACACAGGTACATCATGCCCCCACACACCCACTTTTGCACTGGTTCCCATTTCAGTACTTGAGAATGATTATTAGAGGCAGGAAAAATGCTTCATTTTTTCCTACTTAGCAGTTATAGAAGATCACACTAATTTTCCATTGCCCAAGTAATGTCTGGGCCAAAAAAAAATTCAGACCTGCATGACCTGCAAATCCTTCCATTTGGCAATAACATGCCTCTCCAGTTTGTATACAGGTACACACAGCAATAAAATTAAAGTACACTGATACTTCAATAAGATGCTGGTTTATTCAGGTGTTAGTTGGTGAATCAATATTTTGCATTTTCCACATGTACCAAAGTTTTTGCACACACTTCAAAAAGTAGTGGACGAAGAAGAAAATAACTCCTTACAGCACCTGCTTTAAAAAAAATATTTTTCTAGTAGGCTTTCTTATTCACAAAACCTACTTAGAGGACAAATCATTTCCCAGATAAACAAAAGAAGGTTCACAAGCCTAAAGGACCATTAAACTTACGGGAGCCGCAGGGAAGCTGGATGAAAGCTCATATGGTTCCTCTGAGATCCAATGGCCTAATTCCAAAGACCACAGAACCTAAAACAAAATAAGTGGTAAGTAGAAGCTTAAAATTTCTAAAATAAACATTCTGGATGTGTAGTTAGAAGTGACAGTGCTGTTACAATAGCTGGTTTGCTATTTCATTTACCCAAAACAAATGATTTGCTGAAAAATCAAGAAATCAGAAAGATACAAATTTTACAACTAAAACAAACCATTGAAATATCAGTCATACTTCTATGCATAGCTATATTAAATTTTAAAACATTGTGAGGATACTAGAAAAGTCAACTATTTTGAAATAACAATACATAGAGCAAAATTTTGAAAAGGAAAGTCATAATATATCAGTTCTGTTCTCTCAGCTCAGTAATCACTGAACTTCATGAGGTTCCTGTTGGCTCATTTCTCCAGCTTGTCAAAGTCCCTCTGAACAGGAACACCCATCTGGTGTATCAAATACTCCTCACAGTTTTCTAACATCTGCAAACTTGCTGAGGGTGCATTCTTCCCCATCATCCAGATCATAAATGAAGATGTCAAACAATACTGGACCCCTACTACTGACAAAGATTATGCAACCATTGCACAGAATCCACATTACATATATAAATCATCCTGCAAAGAAGAATAACTCGATTTCTTTTTCCTTGGTATCCTCCTTGTCAGTGTCATACTCTAGAGCACAAAAAAAGACTGCAGAACACTGACTCTCTAGAAAATACATAATCATTTGTGTTCAACTGAGCTCTGAAACACTGGATCAGTATGATCTTAAGAGACTAGTAATCCTAAGACTGTGGACTACTTGCAGACTTCTGTTCTCATCAGGGCCAGCACCAAATGGTTAACAGAAAAAAACATCTTAAAATGGTTGTATTTTCAATTTCTGAAATACAGTATTTTTAATATTTTTTTTGGTAAAACATGCCCCAACTACTCCATCCAGCATTTTTTACGCATTGATTTTCTAAACATTCTTCAGAACAATTTATCATAACTTGTAGTTGGTTGACTATAATATTCAAAGCCCCATGGAGAGTATTCAAATACTATCCCTCAATTGGTAAAAGCATTGTCTTAATGGGAAAATGGAAAAAGACACAGTTCCTAAATTGGCTCTGCCCTTAAGTCATATAAAGGACATTCTACTCCTAATTTGTAGATAAATTCTGAAGCCCATTCTGATGGAAGATGAGATTATTTTCCTTATTGGTTTTATCAGTGGTGAGCCATGAAGCTTCTCATAGGGGTAAAAAACTGGTATCTTCTTTGCCAAGTTTGTTCACCGTCACTCAATTCAACATCTTTTCCCTTTTACAGGTATTTGAGCTTCACGACAGCTCTTCTGTAGTTGCCATCTGGCACCCCTTAAGTTGGAGTCAAAAAAAGAAATGTTACCAACCAGCAGTGGGACACCCTGCTGCTTCTAGAGCAAGCGAAGCCAACTGAACAAGAAGCATACATACACCCTCAAAATGGGATATATGGAATTTATCAGAAAGCAAATCCCTGTTTTAGGATAATTCTACCTCTCTCATATTTTCCCTAAATAGTTCTCTAGCCATTTCAAATAGATGAAGTCTGTTAGCACAGCCATGCACTATCAAACAGTTGTCATTATTCATCTTAGAACAAGCTGAATTTCATCAGTGCCTGAAATTATTCCCATGCTTGATTCACAATAACTGAAATACTCTGCCATACAAATGCATATATTATTAGTTTTAATTTAAATTATAAAATGCTACCTCACAAAATTTGTGGGCAAGTCTATGAAATGTTCCCCATGGATAAAAACTGTCATTATATATATTAAGCATGGTAAAGTTACCCTTTACAATGTTACAGCTCACTAATGGAAAATTCTAAGCTGAACAAATTGATCATAAACTAGCAATGTAAACCTTAGAAAATGGCCTAATTGTATGTAAGAAAATAAGTTTCTGTAAAGGGCTCTTTTGCCCCAAATCTGTTGCTACAAGAAGTAAACTGCAAATTCGGTTTTCATAAAAAAATTATTTTCTAAGTAAGTTTATAGTTTTCAGTCTAAAGTATCTTATGCCTGATGACTTCCAGGGACACCAATAACCTCTAATGTGAACTCCTACAAAAGCTGGTGCCTTGTGTGATGTGACAAGTGATGTTTGGCTTGTGAGTAGAGGTGTCCAATTTTGCAGGCTATTGGAAATGAACAGTGATTTTTTTTCTGATAATAAAAAGCAGCATATCTTTAGACTTCTTGCTAAACTCGATTACAAAAGATCCAAAGAATATGATGTTTACTTTAAAAAAAAACCAATCAAATATTTGAAAATGCAACAGCTGTACAAAAAGAGAAAATAATTTCTACAGTCATTATATCACACCAAACATAAAAATAGGAGTTAAGCACATTAATAAATGAAAATATTTAAAAATATTCAAAACCTAATAATGCATTGCAGCATTCAGCTAAGAAAAGTACGGTAACTTCTTAAAAACATACAGTTAAGACTGCAACTTAGGATTGTAAAATATAAATTTTAGGGTGGTACCTGTAATTTTACAATTACTTTTAACAATTTACAATAAGAATATCAAAGCCTCTTAGCTTTATACTTATAGCGGTATATATTTATTGAACACAAAAGAAACTTGTTAATGTGAGTAATTTCTCTTTTAATCTTTAACTGAACCAAGAAAATTGTAACTTTTAATAAAATTCATAGAGACGTACTACATTAAAATAAATTCTTCGTAAATAAACTTGAGCAGGAACAGATGTACCATGCTGTATTACATATACATCACGTCCTTATAGTACCAAAATCATGTTTGTATCAAAAGTAGCTGGAAAACAACCCAAATAGATTAAAATGTAAACCCAAAAGATTAGTTATGATTAAGTAATCCCATTTCATCTTCCAGGCCAATTCTACAGCAATGACCTCTATTAACCCTTGTAGTATTTACAGAATTTTGTTTAGAAATGAAATTTGTTTGTCTTAACAAAAGATGGATTAATGCTTGTCTATCATGGTTCTGGAAGTGAGTACAAAGGCATCGTATCTACTTTCCGAGATAAAAAGAAAATTAGATACTGAGTTCATGAATACGTCCTGCAGTAAATAATTAGGTCACCACTCACTAAAACAATCAGTTTTCATGAAAACAAAGACAAGAGCTTTTAAATCCAAGTCACTGAAAGTTTGATTCTGACTCTGGCAAATTTTCAAACAGTATATTTTCATAGCAACACCAAAAAATGCTTCAGATTCGTGTAATTCAAAAAGAAGTTATGACTTGCAATACTATTCTCAGCTGAAACAGTTCAGAATATGTATTTCTATTGAGAAGAAAGAGCTATCTAGAAGTTTTCAAAGGTGCAGTTACAAAAGAGTTAGCTTAAAATGTAATGATAAAGCAGTACAGTAAGGATCAGATATGAATGCTGGATATAGGAGTATCAGAAGTTAGGAAAATACAAGATAACACTGAGATATTAAGAATGTATCAGATTCTAGCAGAATAGTCTTGCTGGTCATGGAGAACCTAAGTTAGGAGGATATAGGGAGGGAGGAAAAGAGTGGGAAAAGCATAGTTTTTCTGTGGACTTCTTACGAAGTTAAAGAATGTTTTCCTTTGGCTTTGGAGTCTAGAGTCAAAGTGATTAATCTTCTGTTACTTCATGCTCAAGTATAGGTTATTTTATCTAACTTGGCATCATGCAACCTGTATGGCATGGAGCTCCAACAAGTGTCCTGCAGGTTATACAGCAACAGGTTTAGCTTTGGGGAAGAATTTTCATCTGCATATCCATATCAGCTACGTTGTTTTATCCACAACATATAGGAAAAGGTATAGCAAACGTCAGGTTCTCAAGGGTCTGAAAACAGACTATGTGATTAGTTATCATTTAAAGTCTCTTACCCCATCCAGCCAGCACACTGAACAATCATATGGTATTTGTACTTGAATAATTCATCTTGAAATACGTAAATGGAGTGCTATGAAGATTAAATGTCTGATGGTAAATTTGGTATTTCTCCAACATCCATCTTTAAAAATAACATTTTAAGTTTTTCTCAGAAGAAAAAAACACTTCAGCCTAAATTATCTCCACATTACAAGTCAAAAGGCAGAGGTAAACAGCTTCTTAAAATGCTGATAAACTTCTTCCAAAAGACAATCATCACTGCTCAAAAGTTATACCATGTTTAAAAGGTTTATTAATTTCTCCAGATTGATTGATTATTTGAACTATCCAATTTGAACTATTTTATCAATGAAAATACTAATGGTAGGATTGATTACATTTAAAGAATTGAGTTATGCAGCATCAATAAAAGGAGAAGATTATTTTCTTAAATAAAATTTTCCTGACTAAAATTTTCTACTGAATTCCTCATTCTGGCTAGGTAAAGCTTCAGTTTTCTCTTCTCTAGTTAATCAGTTTGGGTAAAAAGATGGCAAAATGATGCCATTGAGACAATTAGAATAAGACAATAATGTTCTTACATTATATGATTCAGTGATTTAACCAGGTTAGAAAATATTTTTTTAAAAAAGTTCAAAGCACTGTTTTATTTCTGTGAAATTAATTAATTATTAATTGAGGGAATACACATTTATGGGCAAAGTTGGACCCCGTCTCTGTGAAAGATATAAGCACAGTTCTAAAAATACTAAAAATAGCAATCTTCCAGATAAGCAGATACTACAAGATTAAACAAACTTTTGATCTGGAGATCTGGAGTTCTTCTCTAGTTCTTTCTCATGTGTCTCTCCCAGTAACATCAGAACTTTGTCTAAATAGCTCAATGAAATGAGTGAAAACAGCATCAGCATTCAATCCAATAACATCTAGAGGAACAAACTAATCCTTGGAACAATTTCATTCAACTTATTGGTATTATATGAAGGATACAGATGATCTCATGATGAGTCTACAAGGTAAGCTGTAAGACAGGAGGACAACATTTCCAATCAATACAGGTCTATGAAGGGCACAGGTAGATATTTTCACCATGCATTTGTTCACAGAAGTGCAGGCCATAAAAAGGGCAATGAAATTCTAGGACAGCACTTGTTGGAATACTGATTATTCAAATACTACCTTGTGTACAAAGACAGGAAACTTATTTTGTAGTAGTTTTCTCCATCTCTGTCTTATCTATCAAAAAGCTATTTGAAGCTTTTTCTCAAGGAAGAATGCAGCTTTCATGTTTGAGTATCCTATTATGAAAAAGTAACTTATGGCACTTATGTTATGACTTGTTGAATGCTCCATACAAAGCTAAGTGTGGGACAGATAATTCAGTGTATTTATTTAGTAGATGCAAGAAATCATACAGCAGGCTGGAATGAGTCTGTGGAGATTTTCTTCTCCAAACCCCCTGCTCAAATATGTTCCTCTGAATGCAGCCAAGGATACTATTAGTCTTCTTTTCCACGAAGGCACATTACTGGATCCCTTAAGGTGACCAAAGATGCAAACTCTCTATTCCAAGGGAAATTAAACACCAAGAACTTTTGAAAAACCTGAAGTATACCACAACAACTTCAGATAACTACATACGTATCACATAGGACAAGTTTCATACTGGTAAGTGCCAGACATCTTGAAAACAAAAAGGTGGCAGTTTATTTTCTGCCCAACAACTAAATTTGGAAGTATTTATAAGAAAGAGGAAACCAAGAAATTCAGTTATTCAACAACCCTTTTCTGTATAAGATGAAGAGCTATTTCCATATAAATGTCAACATCTAAGTTTTATAGCTCTGGAAACATGAGGAAAGCTGAGAAACTGTCATCTGGAATGTCAGATTGAGTGGTTAATCTCTATTATTACCATGAGCAGTTGAGATGGTTTAAGCCTGGGCTGACAGATAAGTTCCCCACCCAGTCACTACTATTTCTATTTTACATTTTTTCCCACTTTCAGCAAAATATCTAAGAATTTCCCTTCATTTTTAGCAATGCTGAATAAAATACATGTTTCAGAACATAACAGAAGTATATTATATCAGGATATAAAAAAGTCAATCTGAATAATGTGAGTTGGCTAATGTTGAGCAGAAATTAATCTGTCCAAATATAATGCATGGGACATGAGTTTCTCATCCATGAGATAAGACCTTGGGCCTTTCCAAAATACATAATGAGGTACAATACAGTAATACTTTGGCTAAATTAAACACTGAAAAAATGTAACTAACTAACAGATCTTCACACAGACAAATTTAATCTAATTGAACTAATTCTATGTAAGCTTGAATATCTTAACATTGGCAATACTGTATGTAACATGGACACAAACATGGCTGATATTTCAGCTATACAAAATACATTTAATTTATTGTGCAGTAAAATTAAAAAGCATTTCTTACCCATTCATAAGAAACAATCCAACACCCACGAGCAATTCCCAGCATAACATTCAAGGTGTGACAAGGACTCCCAGTAACTACGTGACTGGTTGTTTCACACACTTCATTTGAGAACAAAAAGTCTCCAAGTTTATTCACGACCTGAATTACTATATTTTGCTTCCTAAAAAGAAGAAAAGGTAAAAAACCCCATACAACGTTGAATGGAGGAAGGCAGAATTATAAAAGCATATACACACAATACAAATTAAGTAAAATTCACCTCGTTTCTTTCCCCCCAATCATTTGTTATCCTTTTCTCACTAAGCCTCTACCCACTTGCTAGCCCTAAACTCATTAGCCTCTCCACAGAGTCCAAACAGACCCATTTCCATCATCACACAATCACATCTACTTGCACATCAAAGTCCTTTTGCCCCTCACATCTATCTTGTCTCTTTAAATAAAAGCTTTTGAGTGCAGAATTATCTATTATGTTGTTTGTGTACAATGCTCAACACAACAGAGCCTAATTCTTGGTTTCTTTTGTAGTACTGTAAAACAAGTATTACCAAGAAATGCAAACATTTTGACACGGCACACTTAACAGTTTTTCATTAGGAAGCACCAGATTTTCAGCATCTGAATAATGCTGTGTGTAAATTTAGAGAGAAGTCCTAAAGTTGTATCTGGCTTACTACCTATACATCTATGCCAACGTTTCAATTTAAAATTCTCTTATCCTTAAATACAATTATAAAGAAACATATAAAATTAAATATAAATTCCAGAATGGCCATCTATAACTGGAATTCTAATTTGAGCTCTCTACGTAGCTACATAACATATACTTATGAGCACATAAACATATAATTATGAAAACAGGAAGACCTTGGTATCACCAGAGAAAAGCTGTTGCATGATAACAATTTACTGCTCTTATAAATGATTATTTTTAAAATTATAAATGCTCGTTAAAATCTGTAAATGAAAGCGAAATTCTGGTGGTCCCTCTGCTCCCCACACTGACTTCAAAATGTCCATGTAACACAAGATAAAGCAATTAGGGACAACCTTGAACACAGTCACACCTATCACAGTGGTGACCCTTTTAGGCAAAACATGTAAATTAATCATGGACACAATGCAAGTGCAATCAGAGCATCTCCAGAAACCTCTGGGGTTGCTTCATTCTCACTACATTTAACTACACAGAAAAGAAGTCTGTTAAAACTCCCAAAATCTCCCAGCTAAAACAAACACTACTTAGCAGAATTCCAACAAAACTGCAAAAAAATTCTTCACAAAAATTGGAGCAATCTATTCTTCAAGAAGTTTAAAACAAAAAAATGAGTAGTGAAAACAGTTCAGCAAATTAGTCTCACAATTAAGTCAAAAGGTGATATTGTATGTTAAAAAAATCAAATGACTGACCCTCTGTCCAGTACGAATTCTGGCCTTGGCTATACAGCTTTGACTGTTACTAGACTACTTAGTATTCCCTTTTCATTTCATGAGCTTTAGCTTAGCATAGCCTACAAGTGAATGCTTTTGCAACATTGCAAGCCATAGGGGCTGACCCTGCCCACACTGCATGCTCCCATGCCCTACCTGAACCTTTTCTTAGTTCTTCCTGTGTCTACACAAAATTCCTTGCAATGAGAAGAAAACTTTCTGTTGTACAGAATTAAATTGTACATCTTCTTGAATTGAAGATGTCTTACAAACTGCAGAGAAAACTCACCAGTTTATACTTGAGACAGCTGCAAAAACTGGTGGATGAAAATTTATAGCAAAATGTCACTCAATTTTTAAACCAGAAAATTAGGTAGCTGGTGGCTGTGAATCAGTGAGCAGCATTTAATATAATCTCAAAACCCAATGCCATGAAACCACTGAACTCATGCATCTTAAAATGTAAATTCTAGTGAACCGCTTTTGAGGCTGTAGCTACTGGGTAGCAGAATTGGCTTTTGACCACTGGGTTGTGTTTTGGAGGACTATTTTCTGTTCTTTAGTTCTTTCAGAAGCAGTCCCTTTCCCTTCACCCATTTACAAGTTGATGAATGCCTAGAGTTGTAGTCAGCCAAAAGCAGTCCGGATGAAAAGATTCTGACAAAAAGCAATTGTTCTCCCCAGACAATTTAATTTAATGAAATAGTCATTGGGTAGTGGGAAAAGTCAACATATAAGAACATAAAAGAAATAATATGTTAATGACCTCTTAAAAAAAAAATAAAAATCCCCAGCTGTGCCAGGATTTGTTCTCCTCTTTTAGGCAGACCACAGCCTCTGTTTTCCCCTACTATCTGCCCTGTAGAGATGATCTTTACCTCCTCTACATTGATCCTGCATTGCATGACTTGTGAAGTTCATTTTATAGTCCTGGTGTTACTAGCATCCAGCCACATTAAACAGAAGAAAAGTATTAATTCCATTTTATGTTTCTGACATATGTAAGTATACTTGTTAATAGCTATTGACGACCTTTTACAAAAAACTTCTGAAAGCATAGCCACTAAGTGCTGTTTCTGAGTATTTTTATCTGTGTAACTGTCAGCATTTAGTTATATCAAACCTGAAACAGATTTTTGGGTAGTATAAATATCTTGAGTTTTGAAAAAGAATTCAAAAACTGTAAGCAAGTGTAGTATAAAATATGGAATCGTGTTTTTGTTGGATGTTCCTTATGCTGTAAGACTTTTAAGAGAATGATAAGAGCATGCCAGAAAATTATTAACTCTCCCCCCAAAATATGCAGTGGCAGCTGCTTCTAATGTTTTGAAACTAAGTCACTAAAAAGCCTACAACTGATATTTGTTCTGCAACTATTTGTATGAAATAAAACATTTTAAACTGATGTTTCTGTTGATGACTATTTAAATAGAAACAATTAAAATGTATGGTGAAAAGGCTGTGTTGGACTGAACCATTTACTCCATACAACTACTATTTACATTTCCTTCAGAAAAATTCAAAACTTGCTTAAGATTTTAGTTTTATTGCTCTGAAGCTCTGTTGAACTCACCTATGGAACTGCTTCAGTCTGCACCACAGCAACAAAGACATACATATACAGTGCAAATAACAACGACATATGCATGTATGTACAAGTTCCTAGCTAGAATACAGAATGAAATAAAGTGCAGAGCCCAAAGATAAATTTCATTTTCTGTAGGTATAAAATATCATCAACATTCAAATTTAAATGGTGGGCTGAATAAAGAGTCAAAATGGTTAATACTTACTCAGAAGACATACTCGTTGCAACTAGTGTCCTTGTTGGCTACAGATGTGAAAGAAACAAGAAAACATCAAAAATCTGAAAAAAAAACCCCTTCGAAAAAACCTTAAATTAGAAAATGTTGTATTAAAAGGTGTAAACTACTTCATAATTATAGTATCACCTGGCGAAGAGTCTATACTAACTAACACATATTCTAGAAATACTAAACTTTGAGGACATGGAAGGAAGGAAAACTCTTCAATTATGCTTTATGTCAAAGCATACGATATAGCAGAAGACAGGAATGTAAGCTTGTTTTACTAAAAACAAAAAGCAAAGAATTTCCAGCCTGAGATGCCACAGAAATAAGAACAGTATTGGTCTACTGACTTCTCCTTTTCATCAGATGGAAAGGGAAAGGCAGCTTACCTACAACAAAGAAAACTTGTAATTTAAAATTCCAGTTTCTTCCAAAAGAAAGGCAGAAACTGGCTGGAATGCTTCAGAAACAAGAGCATATTTATTGTAAAATATAATTATAATGATTTTGTTTTTATTTTGATAGTGTATTTTTTTTTGGGTTTTGGCACAATGTCAGTACTTTATGTCAAGGTTAAGTAAACATTCTTTCACTCTTCAGTATTTTCTAGTGAATAAAAGTTGTCCAAGTAATATAACACACAGGGTATGCTCAAAGAATACAACAATCCTCAAATCAGCAATTCTGAGACACCTTAAAAAGCACCCTTCTCTTCTCCTGCAATACCCCCCATAGCTTATGTGAGAAGCAGGAATGTTTGCCCCATATGGACTTTAAATAAGCTTGGGAGGAATTATTATTACAGAGGTCAGAAGAGGAGGAAGTTCATCACCACTGACCATGAAAGCCTCCAGTATGCACAGAAGCAGGACAGAACATGAATTTTAGCAGTATCAGAGAAATACATAACTACACAGAACATGGTCATCAAAAAACATATGTAAGAAGAGGTTTTGATCATCTTAGCTAAGAATTACTTGCAGCTACATAAACATGCACAAATAAATATACACAAACATTTTAATTTTGTAGAAGAAGCAGACTGACTGAATTATATACAATGATTTCAAAAAACTCCTAATTTTCAAAATCACTATATGAATTTAAATTATTTCTCCAGATAGCTACTGCTCCATATGAAATACTAATTCCCACTTCTGCCCCCCAATATACTAATGCAACCACAAGTGGTAAGCTCCCAAAGTCTCTGCTAAAATTCAGTTTCCTTTGAGCAATGTACTGAGCTGAGAGCACAAAAATATTACGAATTGGGAGCACAGGCAAAAAAAAAAATTCAGGGCAACTCATTTTACCCAGTAATGAATCAAAGAACAAATGAGAGAACTCTGATGCAATTCCATCTGACCTCTGTTATCAGTACAGAACTGTTCTCTATTGAAAGACCAAGTAAATTGTCACATTTAAGAACGGAGTTAGAATTACCCGTGCAGACTACCAGACTAACAGAATGTAATTAATTACATGCACCATGACTGTTCATTATATGAATACTCTTTGCATAAATAGAACACAATTTAGATACCATTGACAAGTTAGATATTAATGATAACACAAGTAGGAGTCATTTCAACATCACATGGTAATTTCAACCACGAAATCCAGATACTATTTAAGTCTTCAGAAGCAATTCAATAATTTTTTAAATTCATGATAAACATGCACTCAGACCACACTATGCAAACTCTACTGAATACTTCACACTGAATATATATACAATGTTAAAGTATAAACCCAAATAACAATAAAATGGAATAAAACTTCAAAAGAAAACAGGATGAAGCTTTTGCATTGAAATATTTGAAAGAAATTCTATGCAATATTTTTGGAAATAAAGTTTCCAAATTCTAACTTGTTACCAGCAATACTTACTGATGAAGTCTTACTCTACTGCTAGCCTGACAGTTGAAAAGAAAATAATATGCACTTATCTTGATCAAATTTTGTTCTATTCTTAGCCAAAAGAATTTTTACTGCATTACTTCCAACTCCAAACAAGCAGTCACATTTAATTGCTTTTGGAAGTTCCAACTCAATTCTACACTGGAGTTTTACACATAAAGAATTTGAGTAAAAATAATGACAGTGCAACAAGATACATCAAATATATCTATCATATTAAGTTACATAAAGTTTGAGAATAAACACTCAAAAAAGACATCTAGTAACACAATGAGTAAGGGTTCTTGTGTCAAAAGGACTATACATTACTGCACAGGTTAGGTCAGATGACTGAAATCAGACGCGAGGCCACATTATACAATTATGAGTATATGCATCATTGTCTTAATACACATGGTAGGATCTCCATAAACTCATGTGCATTAAAGGATTCTGGGATGTTACAGCCCGGGAAGGCCAAAAACAAGGCTTAAAAGTAAGCTTTTGCTTTGCTCTATCCAGTCTTTCTGGGTGGAAAAACTCATCTATGTCAAATGTGTATGTTTCAGCACGGTCATGACATTCTCCTTTACTACCTGAAGCCAAGCCTCACTGCCATCACAGTCAACCTCCTCATCTAAAAGTCTGGAGTTAAATCCACACAGAACAATTGCACTAGGTTCTTGAGGGTCTTTGTATAGTATTAGCTCTAAAGCTAGATCCTGATGTGTCAGTTCAGAATGTGCAGAAAAATATCCTTCCTCGCAATTTTTTACAAATGTTATGAAAGTATTGCTAATCATAACACTATTTTTGCCAAACTTGGGTTAAAAAGAAGCAATACCATAAACCAAGGCCAGAGCAGCTTGAGATCCTACAGCTGCTTCTTCAGCTTCAGAGCAAAAATGTTTGCCAGCAGTTCCTTAATACCTTGTCTATAGGTAACTAAAAATACTGGATCCACACAAATCAGGAAATCTACAGCCTGTCCTGACCTTACCCTGCAAGGTCAGCTTTTGAATTGTAGATTTTATGTTACAACACATCGTGTACAAGATGATGCAGTGAGTATTCTGAACAAATGTCTTGTCAGTGCACTTAGAAGTGATTCAAAGACTCAAGAATGCAGGAGGGTGCACACAACATGTAGAAATTGGAAATAAATTTAATTTCTTCCAAGCTATTATTCCATTTGCATTCAGAACTGCATATTTTTGCAAGTTAAAGGTCATTTGCTAAGCAGACAATATTTTGTTTTATTGCTTCAATAAGACAAGCAGTTCTCTTTAATTACAGTTACCAAGTGGAAAACTTAGCCAAACTATGTTCTGATTTTCAGTTCTACATTTTTCAAGTTAATTGCTTTCTCCCCCACCCCCCAATATGCAATTTTTCTTCTGAGCTTTTTGTGTCTGTTTCATTTTACATGTTGCTTTTATTGGAAAAAAAAGAGTTAGCATTTACTTTTCTGACCTGCAAAAAGACATCTGGTGAGCATCATTATGAGTTCTAATGCATGTCTGTAGCAGGATTATTATTAATAAAACACTGGAAAAGGTGGTATTAAGTTAACTGGTCCTTTTATTTACCATTAATCTCTGAATCCTGAAGAGCTGCAATTCCGTACCCTGAATCAGAGCACACACTCCTTTCTGAGTTATTTTTGAGGTCTGGAATACAGACTTTGTTATAAATGACAGCTTCAGTTTTCCTTTGTATATTTCTTAGAAGCACAGTTGCATGAAGTACTTCTTTAGTGTCTGCCAACAACAAGATTTTTCTAAGTCATCTGAAATATAAAACATTTATTTCAGTAGCTAGAAGGAAACAGTATTAGTAAATGTCTCCAGTACTTAAAAGTGATACTTCCTGTATGTTAACTGACCTACACCACAAAAGAGGTATCCAACCTCAAAATATATTCTGTCTCTCTTCTAAATTTGAGCTGGTGTTTCTTGGAGATGAAGGACAAGAAGAAAAAAGTCCTGTTTTGTACAACCTGCTTTTCAAGGAGGTGAACTCAAATTTTGCTTCGTTAAGCTTGTCATGAGGTTTTTTTTGATAAGTGACAAATGAAAATGAGACCATAAAATGTTTTTCCAGACTACTTCTCAAGAATAAAGTGTATTTATGCAGAGAGTTAATTTGATAGGAATACATTTAGATTTGTGACTGGTAAAATTCAAGCCTATGTATATTAGATCTCATTTTGTCTTTCGGTCAAGAACCCAGGTCTCAAATATTTTTCAAGAAATTATTTCAACCAATAAATAGCACTTTGAGATTGTATATTACTTAGTCCAAGTTCTCCTCTTGTGCCTTAGAGTTGACTGAAGTTCTGAAAGAAATAAGCCTCAGAGTAGTCTCAAACTCAGACATATGTTTTAGTGGAGTGAAAAAAGATCTTCATCTTCAGGACTTAACGAGATATCCTAAGTGGTTTGGCCATTATACAAGGGATAAAGAACTTTTGGAGGATGGGAGGCAGGCAGGAAAAAAACAGTGCATGTGTGAGCAAAGAAAGTGTAAGGGAGAGTATTTTACACTGTTTTATAATCTTCAAATCCCATTCTTTGGCTATTGTAGGTCCATCAGATGGTTCTGAAATTGGTTTAGTACCCTTATAATCAATTTTGATCTTTACAACTCTATTTCAGAAGTAATAATCTTCAGTCTTAATAGTATATGAGCCAAAAGACAGAGCTGTGTGTAGTATACTAATATTAAAAATATCAGGTTAATTTCACTCTTTTCTGCTTGTATCTAAGAACGTTGTAATGAGGACCCAAAACTTTAAGGCTGTTTTTAGACACAATTTATAAGTAGTATAACATTAATTTATTCAAGTAATTGTGGCTCATAGCTGAAAATAATTGGTAATTGTAATGAATGATTACTATTCAGTATTTTTAAACAGCAATTATTCAAAGCTGTAATTTACTTTCTGGCTGACCTTTCTCTTACCAGTCCTTTGATACTGATATTTTTCAAGTTTTCTCTGGCGACAAAAGTCAATTTCAACTGTAATTTCTTCACCAAATATAGTACTTCTGCTTTGGTCCTAGAAAGATATCAAAAAATGAGCCCATCCTAACTAAATCAAATATTGCCACGTGGAAAGATGAAAAACAAAGCAGTCTATTAGAAGACCGAGAAATTAGATGATGTGACAGGTGCCTGCGCATCATTTTTCCTTCGCTGCCAAATACAAGAAAATAATGAGAGATCCTGTAATTGAAGACATAGAAACCTCTAGAACTTCTGTTTGCAAGAGAGAATGAGTAGCTTCAGACTTTTCAGACTAGCAGTGTCTAAGTTTACAACTTTCTGATGTATTCAGTTTTCCACATGCAACCAATCATAGCTAACAACTATATTTAAGTAAAATAAAAAACCTCCAACCATAGGCATGCAAAACTTTGTAGCATGGGATAGCTTTCCCAGCATTCTGCAACTTTGAAGGAAAGGTTTACCTGTCTGTGATCATTAGCAAAACTGGAGAGGGACTTTTTCTATTAGGATAGCCAAAGATTAAGGGGAGAGGAGATGCTCCTTCCCAATCGTTTGACTGCAACCAAAAAACTTCTACATCAATCAGCGTGACATTATTAATTCTACAAGCACAGGCAGTAGTGATTCTCATTCCAAGCTCAAGCCTTTCCAACAGGTACAAATTAGGGATTGACTTCTTGGTCAGCATCACTCAGGAAAAGCAGCAGTCCAGTTCTCAACTGTATTTTACCAGGGAAGTTTCATGTCTTTACCTTATTATGTGAAACCTGAGGAAATCATAGAACCATAGAATATACTCGGTTGGAAGGCATCCACAAGGATCATCAAAGTCCAACTCCTGGCCCTGCACAGGACATCCCAAGAGTCACACTGTGTGCCTGAGTGTGTCGCTCAAACACTTCTTGAACTCTGTCATGTTGGGGTGGATTCGACGAGAGCATCATCGTGGTCTCTCCAGAGACCGCCTCCAGGGAGCCCGTCCCGCCTACGCCAGTGGGCGGACGAATCCCTATCGGAGGGCGGCTCCCTGGGAGGAGACTCAGACGCCACCCCTGTTTAAGCACCACACCTCCTCTGGTTATTCCCGCCTCTGTTTCCAGAACATTCTCCCTAACTCGGTCCCTCATTGGTACATGTCAGCTGTCTCCGCCCCCGGTTCAAAGTTATTGGCCTTCGCTTATGTAGCTCCTCCCAGTTCATGTACCCCTATTGGCTCCTTCCCTATACTCCTCCCATTTTTCCCCGCCTTTTAAGGCACTGCACACAGCCCTGCTCCCTCAGACTTCCCTCGGATTTCCCCTGCATTAAACCTGCTGTTCTTGGAAGTCTCCTCCTTGTCGTCTCTTTACCTCCGGGAACAAGTGGGCCTTTTCCAGCTACCTCTCCTGCCCTGGAGAGAAGAGCACTGAGCTGCCCGCCGGTGCTTCGCCCACGGAGCAACGCTCCAGACGCCAGGCACTCCGTATCTGCAGGCTCGTCATGGCAAACGCCTGACGGAGCTTCCGTGGCCTCGAGCCCGGTCGCCGTGATACTGTCAGGCTTGGTGCTGTGACCACTTCCCTGGGGAGCCTGTACCAGTGCCCAACCACCCTCTGGGTGAAGAACGTTTTTCTAGTATCAGAAAGAGACAGCAGGATTACCAGTGCGACAGAAGTGAACCTCAAGAAGTGGAATGCTAAGGGGAGGAAAAAGGTACTTTACAGTTTAGATTCTAACATTATTAGATTCTGGGATGAAAGCTCAGGTGAAAGAAGGGTACTTGTTCACCCCAAAAAAGCCAAAAGACAGGAACCAGGGCTATCATGGGGCGACACTATGTTACAGAGAAAACTGGTATAGGCAAGCAGAAACATTTTAAAGACAACACTAAGGAACAAATTAATTCTGTCACTAGTACTGAATAATGCCGAATGTATACTCACCTTCCCAAATGATCTGTGAGAAAGTAATTTTTTTTCTGCTGCAATTTTAGGCAACATGAACTCCCCCCCCTTAACCCCAGCCTCACCAAGGTTAAGAAAACTAGTTTGTACCCTGCTATAAATAATTCAAAAAAAAATTAAGTATGCTATAGAATGAATCTGTTTCATCTGTTCAAACAAAAAAATTGATTACACTCTCATAATGATCCAATGAAGTAAACAATGCCTCCAGACAGCTGACTTATGACCAATTAAAAGCACTTTATAAAGCTTCAGATTTATATGGCCTTATTGTGAGGTAAAAAAAAGAAGCCACAAGGGTAGTGGGCAACAGTAGAGTAGCTCCAGTGAAATTAATTGTTTGATATTTAAGACCTTGTCAGCCATGCATTCAAGTTTTGGTCATGATGGTTGCCACTATTAGAACTCAATGTTTGTCTCAGCTACTTCATTGGAGACATCAGTGGCTCATTAACTCTGCTCACAGTGGGTCATTGGGCAGAAGAACTGAGACACAGAGACACATTTCCACAGCGCCAAGCTGTAGGTATGGAACCATTTTCAGAGGGAAGAAACCATTTTGCATTACCCCAACTGTTATGTGGTGGGTTTGCACAATTATTAGCAGTGTGAAGTTAATTTGGATAGTTTAAGTCTTCCGGAGACTGCTGACTATGCAACAATGAGTGGAATTTGAGGTGAAGATAATCCTGAACATGTTTGCAGCCCAAAAGACTCAAGCCAGGATTTATGTTAACTTTGTGTAAAGATACAAGACTGTAAACTTCAGTAAATACTTTGCTGACAAGATTTTAAGCCACTTGTCGATGACAATCAACAACCTGACTTAAAGCTTTACAGCCCTCTAGACCATATGGTAAACAACTGAACAATATTTACTTCATGCTTTAAAGTGTGACAGCAATATTAGGAAGCGTAGAATAAAAATTTTTTAAACCCCTTTCCCCCCAAATATTAGTTTAGAATCTTGAAGGATTATGAATTAATCACACTTGCAGACAAATCTTTGAAAAACAAAAGATTTTTGTAGTGCATATGTAATGTGTTGCAAGATTTTTTCCTGTTTGACTGACTGCCTATTTAAATTTCTGTTCCATACAGATTTGTTTATAAGCTCATAATTCAATTCTACAAAGATCACACCAATAATCTATCAAATGTTTAATTTCAATGAAGAAAAGAATGGTGATATTTGTCAAATTATTCAACAAAAACTTGATGAAGACACGTTAAATGCTGATGAAATGGGAGTTTAGGAAGTCCTTTGTTCAGATGGATTTTCAACAATTTTCATGAGCTGCAAGACCATAATTTAGAAAGGAGACCGATGAACAAAAGGATTTCCAGCCTATAGAGTCATGCCAGATACCAGCAGGTTTATGTGGGGTGTTCATTTTCCCAAGAGTTAAATTAAAAAAAAAAAAAAAAAAAAAAAACAACAAAAAAAAAAAAAAAAAAAAANATCTAAGCAGCAGTTGCTTTTCCTCCTGATAGTTCCTGATGCCAAGAGGGAAAACAGTTTCAGTTTTACAGTTATTCTCTGCCAAGCCATCTGCAGTCTAGTGGATTATTTGGTTTTCTGGCATGATGGTTGTGAACACAGTGCACCTCAAAACTGGAAAAGAACAGCATACATACATATCTTCAGCAATGAGGTATGCTTCAAGTATGGACTCTATGATCTGACTTCTTGCACAAGGTTTATGTACTGTTCCCTTCATGCTCTGAGCCAGAAAGAGCTGCATTTGCTTCTTGTACCTAAGCCTTCCTTCCACCATTAAATCCAAGAATGCCACAGACTTTTATTTAAAAGGATGGAGATGACATAGATGTACCTCAAATAACTTGGGATTCCAGGATGTTATTCTTGGTGCTTATCCTTATCTACCATTCACTGTGGATAGATCTTGAGCAATTTCCTACTTGCCTAAAAGTAGTAATAAAAAATATGTTCTGACTTTACATGAAGCCTCATAAACAGTCTCCTTATCAAAAGTCACCAAACCTACCAATCTTCTGGGAAAAAAACCCTAGAAACAGTGAAGTGGTTTTTTTCCCTTAATTCTATGAGGACAAAAAAAAATCAAAACTCTCCATCTACTTAATCCTCTATGTCTTGTTTTAGAAGAAGGTTCTGAAAAATAACCAATATGTTAATTTGTTGAGCGAACAGAAATTTAGTAACAATTTAATATAAAAACTTAGGCAAATTCAGTTCCTGGATCTTCACTATCCTGCCTGCTAAGACGACAAGCTACAGTCAACCACCTCCTGTTTCACTGTCACAGCACATTTCCAGTGTTCCAAACAGCAACACATACAAGAGTGTGAACACCGGCTGCAAGTGTCTCTGGAACAACAGGAAACAGCTTGAGCTGAGAGGAGCATGTGCCTTTTGCCATAGAAAGGTACTGTTTTTACAAGACACTTTTTTAAAATTAAGAAATAGACCACAGAACTTCAGTAGGTAGCCCCAAATAGCCAATATGAAACCTGTCATAAAGAGAATGATGTCTAGCGACCCAAGGTCATGAATCAACTCACTGGGTTCATCTACAGGAGATAATCCTGTCAGGAATGGTAGCATCCCTAAGGGGTGATAATAAAGCTGTTGACATTAGGATACGGCCCAAAGCATGCACTGTAAGGTACAGCAGCAGTTGTCAAGAGTATGGCTCCTGTCCTGGAAGCCCTCAACTTGAGGTGGGAGAAGTGTGGGGGACAAATTCACTAGCTGGAGAAAGTCCAGAACCAGAACTGCCTTGCAAAGGTTAAGTGAAAATAGTCATGGGATTAATCACACAGAAGCAGAAGTATTTTTAAAACTGTCTCAAACCATGGGATTCATCCTTCACAGTGCTATCCTCTGACCACCCCCATTACATCAAGCATTTTCCCCAAACCATAAAGATAGGTAGTTCCGGTTTCTTCATTGTTAACTGTAAATGAGCTTGCATGCTTCCACCTCGTCTAATTCACTGTCCTATCCATTTGTGTCTCGAAGCCAGTAACATTTCAAGTACCAGTATTTAAAATATGTACCTATTCAAAGCAACTACAAATCAAAACTGGAAGAAAAACAAAACAATGTTGTCTCCTAAACCAATACCACCTAAGACAAGTCTATGAATGCACATATAAAATACAGTTACAAAGTTACTTTCCGTAATATCTGGCAAGATACTTCATGTTCTACAGTTACAGATTTTTCAAGATATTAAAATTTGTTTTGCCATGAATAAAGTCATTTAAAAAAGAATTCTGGTAACAGGATTTCACAATGGCCTGCTTCACCCTATTTGTTCCACAGCATGGGCTTAGATTGCTTGTAAAAATCTTCTCTCAAAAAACCTCTTAAGATCAGTGTTGACGTACCTTCACCCAAATCCAAGAGCTACAGAAATACGAGCCAAGATGAATCTGTTTAAAAACAAAACTGAAGGAATTTCAGTTAAGTCCTTACTGTCTTCTTTGCGAAAATATGTTTTTAATTATCTCTCATGATGCTTAACTGAAGCTTAACTGCTTGATGGTTAAAGAGTTTCTTCTTTTCACTCAGGAAACAGTATTTTAAGGGTTTTTTTCACTTTAAAATTTATTCAAATAGTATTTCTAGTGATGTGAAACTCTTAGATGCTTTAAAAGACATCCATCACTTCTCATATCCCTCTAAAACTATAAAACACATTTTTATTTGGATAAAAATGGCAGTTAACTGGTTAATAATAATGAGTCTCTGATCTTTTTAAAGTACAAAATATTTAATTTGTGGCATGCAACAGGTGCTGTGATAAATGTAAACTTTTTTGTGACAATAAGCAATGAAATGAGCACTCAACCTCATACCAGTAGTTCACCACTACTGTAAATAACTTGTTTGAACATATTTTCAGCTTTAAGATGAATTTTAGCTTTTTCACTTTGTCCTCCCTACGCAAAGCAACAAAGAATTATGTATCCAATTTCATGGAATAATTGAAAAACACATCACAATGCATAAAGGGTTTATTTTATCCCTGCAATCCAGTATCATCAACTTAGATTTCTAGACCAGGGAAGCCACCTGCTGACATTCACAAGCATTAATCCACAGTGTTTATCCTTACCAACTCTGCCTCAAAACAAAGAGTCAATTTTATAAATTTGTCTATATGTGCTGCCTTTGAGCATACCAAAAGTCCTGGTTTCGGGGTGGTGGTGTTGTTTTAAATCCAAAACTCTTTTTCCTGAAGCCATTAAAGATTCCTGAAAATCTTACTTATCTTCCCCAAACACACCTGCAGCTGCCATTACAAACTGTTCTGTCTTTGTGGCTTTTGTTTGTTGACATTGCAATTTTACATGTATTTGATTAGACATCTTCCACGTTAACAGTGCAATAAGCATGCCTACATAAAGAGTATGGATAAAGAAATTATGGGTACTTTAATCTAAAATTGTGATATACAAGTATCTAAACAAAGTCATTCTTGGTTTTGATTTCAGCTAAAACAAAATACGAGAAACTCAACCTGCATGAGGTTTTGAAGAAAACAGAAGCATAACACAATAGCACAGCAGAGAAATACAGAACCTATGGCTTGATTTCTATTAAAGAAACTACAAATGAAAAATTGAAAGAACCATAGAAGTAAATAATGTTAAGACTTAGACCTAGTCATATTTCCTGAAGATATTTTTCCATGGCTTTTTTAGTATTTACCATCATATTGTGAACTCCAAAGGCCTACTGACATGCGTTCACTGTACTGAATGAGTTAGAATTGTAGTCTTCACTGTAGCATACACCACAGTGAATGAGTTGTAACTAAAGTACACTAAAAAGCTTCAGTTTAGATATTATCTGGGAATTACATTCAGCAAGCATCTAAAATATTTTTAAGGAGGCATTATATCTCAAACTCTTTTTCTTTAAAAAGGCTAGCTGCAATTTACATAGCTGTCTCTTATTTTAGGAAGCAAAGTAATGAATTTAACAGATCACACTTTGAACAGATTCCCAGCAATATGGTCTGTCTGAAGATTCACATAGTCCCATTTGTGGAAATGTTCATACATGAAAGTATCTAGGAAATGGCATTTCTTCTGCAGTTTTACTTTTAGCAAAAAATTTCTTTTAAGATTTAAATAAACATTAAGAAATTCTTCATAATGCTATGATTCAATAAAATAATATTTTAAAAAATATTTGTGTTATTTCTCTCCCCCTTTTTTCTTTATGCAAAGGAAACTAACATTTTCTAACTTAACTGTTACATTGCCAAAAGTTAGCAAAATGTTACAATGTTTAAACTGTAACCACTGGAAAAATGTATTAAATAAAAATGGTGTATAATATTTGGTTGTTTTTATAAAGCTTCAAGAACATATTCTATTGGTACTAGAGAGGTTTTGCAACATAATTAGTAACAAAAATTTACACGGTCTGATTTTGTTCAAAACAATATTCTCTTAAAATCTAAACTTTTCAGAGCACCCGTCTCATTGCCAGACACAGCACCTGGTTAATCACATGGCACCTTTTCGTGAATTTTTTTTTTACTTTTCAGTCAAATCCCTGCCCTTCCCCAAAACTGCCTCTATATGAATCTGCATAATCAAGCTGACAATGAAAACCTTTAAAATTAGTTTTAAAAAGCATCCTTGACATGAATGAAACTATACACTGCTATTTTATTGATATTTGAGTGAAATGGTATTATCAGCAAGATAAAAAGAATGGATAAAAGAAGTAATCTCAAAACAGTGAAGAGGAATTTTCTCTAGCACCCACTTAACTTTGCCACTGTTAAACACCTCACAGAGCATGCTTTGCAAGCAGACACCAAGTAGAATAATTTAAAGATACCTCTGACTGCAAGGCCAGATCTGACAAATAGAATTTCATATTGCTTTTTATTTCTCTTCAGCATATATTCATTATGTTGGGATCTTAAGAGAAATGAGTCAAAATTAGCACTGATGCATAATGCTCTTGTTGAGTAATTTCACTGGAGAAGGAATCAGTACCAACAAAACTGACAAATCTCCAAGCACACTTTCTGCAAATAGCCTTAGAAGAAGCCACTGAGTGTGGTTTGTGGATTCACATGTAGCAGATTTAGTCAGATTTCTATGCCAGGAGATGAAACTATTCTGGAGAGATATTTCACCCTAGAGAGAGCACTATCTTAAATGCTTCTATAGGACATGGATCTAGACTGATTTAGACGTTCTACATTCTAGTTATTAATTTTACTCATAATTTATTTAGGAAAATAAAGGGAATAAATATTTTAAAAAAAGTAAAAAGAAGTAAGATGCAGACAAGTCAAATAATCATTTTAATCCAGAGATCACTGGTCCATGGAGATTAATATCCTCTCTTCAGGATGTTTAAAATGTTAAACAACTTAGTAATTGCATCTGCACAAAACTTTTACATAAAAAAGTATCAAAATCTGTGATCAGTCTCTTTGAAACTCCACCAGCACCTATCAATGAAACACGTAACTTATTTTATATCGTTAACAACAGCAGATATCCTTTAGTGTTTTAGGACTTTCCATTTCTAAAAGAACTCAGCACTCATTTCAATTGAAGACTTGCTACTTACTGATTAAAAGAATTAATATTTATTTTCCCAATCAGTTTTTTATTTACTTAAAAGACTTTTACAAAGGAAAAACACTTAAAAAAAGATTCAGTGCTGACTCAATCCTCTCTCCCTTTTTTACAGCCAAATTGAGCTCAAATACCAAATTAAGAAATTTACCAGAACCTAAAAGAAAATCATGATAAGTCTTTATTCTGCAGAACCATCCACTGGTGATGATCCAGTATAAAACAAATAAAAAAACCTGCTGCATTTAGTAACTCCTCCAAAAGGAACAGGCATCTTTTCAGGTAACTCCAGTGGCTTTTCAGCTTTTCTTCAGTTTGAGCTGGCTTACCAGTTACCAAATATGCAGGTAACTTACCATACCTAATAACAACATGACTGCATGGACTCTGCCACCACAAGTTACCAGAGAACTGAGTTTTATGCTTATACACCAAGACTATTAGCATACTATTTCAAGAAAAATGAGATTCAGGAAAGTTTTTAAATTGATACTGCAAAGAGAATTTATTTTAATTTTTGTACATACAAAGGAGGTCAATGATCCTTCACGAAAGTTTAACAAAGCAAGTGTCCAGTTAAACTGACCTTTTGGAGTGTTCCAGCTTTTCTTAAGTCCCCAGTGTGCTTATTCTTTCGTTCGTTAAAAATTTTGCAAGAACCATCAGTAACATAACACTCTGAAACTTCATTTTCATCACCTAGAAACCAAATTTAGAAATTTAAAATGAAAAATGCAATCTTATGAACGGAAACTGCCACCAATTATTTTATCATATCACAGCGCTATGTACACTTAACATACTTGCTAATAATTTGTACCAGTTATTTTTTCACTGCATTTCAGTTAGGGTAAAGGAATGACACTCAAGCATCTGACTTCATCTTTCACTATCTTGTAAATAAATGAGTTGTAAAACTCCCAATTTCCTATATTTCGAAAACCATATATTAACTACAAGTGAAGGAGAATCTGCTGAATTGCTTTCCATTTATTACAAAATGTGCAATTTCTCTGCATAGAGATATCTGGGTATGAAGCGTCAGTGGCTAGATTTTCACATTGAAACATCAATGTTTTTGGTACACACTTTGTTTATCTAAAAGGACCTGAAGGTCTGAAACTTGTTTTCAAACACTTTGCAAGCAAATCTAGCAAACTGTTAGCAGGCAAGGATTCTGTACACATGCAGGCATATCAGACCTATTATATATCCAAAGGCACCATCCATAAGAAAGCATTCTGTCAAAAAGCAGCATTTTCATTATGTATGTTATGAATTAACACATTTAATTCTTCAATACCGTCAGGATGACTTTTATAAGAACTAAATAATAAACTTCTGAATAATTTGAGAAATTAGCTTGCCTAAGATGAAAAATTTTCATGTATCTTTTAAACAAATAAGCTTTAATTACTCAAAATTAAAGGAGAGAATTTTTCCCAAATGTCATTCAATAAAGCCTACTTTAGAGCATTTGTTAATTTTTTAATTTCAAAGAAATGGATGAGATCAGTCAAAGAAAGTTTAATTAGTGATTAAAGTGGTCTAAATTTATTTCCTGCTAACTAAGTTGCTTTGATTACTTTTGGAAAGTATTGAAGAGTACTATCCTTACTTAGTATGCATATATAACTAAGAATAATTTGTTTTTCCTCTGTCAGTTACTTAAACTCTTAATCCTTGAGGTAAAAGAACATCAAATTACAATCCATTACTGATTACTAATTTTAAAATTATAATCTTTAAACTTGTCAAAATTTATTGCAGTAATTTTTCTGTATAAATGTAAACCTGGTTTTCGGTACAATTGTTTATTTAAATTCAACATTTGAATGACACAGTGTCATGTAATAAAGAGATAACTAATAACTATGCTAATTTTATTTAATATTGCACTGAGACCCATCATTTTCAATCACTAAGGAAGACTGATGGCAAGTACAAGAGGAGAAAACATACAATGAAGAAAAAAAATTACCTCTTTTTCTGTGAAAAACAGAACTTTTGAAGATGTATTTTGAATTTAAAAAAAAACCTAATAACAACATGACTGCATAGGATGTAAGGAGATCATGTACTCCACTGCTTTTCCCAAAGCAGCCTCTGTTAATTTCTATTAGGTTGTTTCAGGTTTGGTTTTTTTTTTTTTTTTTTTGAGGGGTAACTTGGGTTGGGGGCCAACAGTGAAAAGTGGTACAATATTCCTTTTATTACTCTTGGCCTGAATGCCAATGCTCCACAGCACTTGGGCTTAAAGCCTTAAGACTTGTGTTCTTGGACTTCTCCCCAGTTAGGGTTCCCTCCTGTGGGTTCTTCATATTTACAGGAAAACAGGAAGACTGGATAATGTCCCTTATCTCTGATTACCAGCTCAGGGATCTTAGGCACTACATTAATAAGGACTATTCTTCACTTTCCCTTCCTGTCTATCAGGACTTCTCAAGCACTTTCCAACTTTTCCATCCTATAGGTCTCAAGCTTCACTATTTTCTTTTTTCCTGATTACTTCTTTTTAAAGCAGCCACTCAATAAACAATGAGTTTTCATCTTCAGTAGCTTCTCCTAGAGGACTTTAAAGTTGACGGAACTTTTTGAAGCAATTGCATCCAGTGTTAGTTATCCCTAAACTAAGTTCAAATATGCAGGTAACTCCTAACACTGTGGTCCAGGAGATCCCCCTAAATGCTCTTCCAAAACACTGCTCAGTGATTGACACCAAAATCAACAACTGAGCCCTCTGAAGTATTATCACAAATTAGAGTAATTTTACTTCGCAATTCAAGCTTCAACTCATTTATGACAATTTTAACACCAATGAGAAGTTTTGAACCAGAATATTATCTTCAAAATTTCATTTGATATTTTCATTGAATTAAAAAGCAATGATTAGGCAAAATGAGCTGGTTCTGCTTGATCAAATAAACCATGTCTATCTAATAAATTTTTTTTCTATAGTATAGTTCTCTACTTTAAAAATATTGTTATGAAGTGTCACTTAAATTAAGCTATACTGTATCTACTATTTTGTACTTATCCAGAGAGGTATTTACCCCAACTATGAAGAAATTAAGTCCAAATTTGTCATCATTAATAATCCTTCAAGTACGCATGCACGGAATATTTAATACCTTGTGTTGTTATTATTACTATAGCTATTACCGAAGCATGGGCAAACACCAAGTTTTTATTATACAGAACATAATTTCTTCAAGTCTTCTGAAAATCCCCAGGTCCTCAGAGAGAGTCTGTTAAAGGTTTATAAAAATTTTATGTAGTTTGTTATGTGCTCTAGGACAAGTGTCATCAGGCATTGCAAATTTGACTACATCAAGATAGTCCTCAACCTGTTCCTCTATACAGAAATACTTGTCCTTTCTTCTTTCAATAATTAGTTACAATTCAACTTTTTGTGAAGATAAACAAAACAAGGAATCAAGGAAAAAACAGTTTCCCTCTTCATGTCCCATTTGTTTTTCAAAAGGACATAATAAAATGTCAATAGAGGACATTATACAATATTTTTAGTGAGCCTATCTTCTTCCAAAGCTGGAAAAAACAAAAGGCACATCAATCTAAGGAAGTTTTCACACGTGTGCTTTTAAAGACATAAACAGTATTTTTGCAGCATTAAGCCCCACAGCACCTAGAAACTCAGGCGAAACTCATTAATCAAAATTAAACACAATGATTTCTTGCACCTAATAACAGAATGATATTCCAGATTTCCCAGCTTAACACTGAACTACATTAATTACAGTAAAATGGATCTTCATTTAAGCCTTTTGGCCAATTAAGATAATATTTGCCTTCCACATTACCACAAATATATAAAATTCACTCAGATAAGCCTTGAGTTTATTTTTAAGACTGGAACTAATGCTAAGTCTGAGTTCAAATTTCTAAATTATTTTAGTATGATAAAAGCTTAAGAGAGTATACTCTTGCATTCCTTGTCCATTATTATTTATTGTTGTAGCTTTCAGATGAAGAGTCTCATGACTTGGAGTAAGATGAAAATAAGTAGCAGTATTTATTTCAGCAGAACAACTGGGTAGTCTTGAATGTGCCCTACAAAGGAACCTGAAGCTTGCTACCACATAAGCGTTAGGCCTTGAAAATGTGGTTTCAGACAAGCCTGCATATTACACTTCTACTTTAAAATGAAATGTTCCAAGTAGTCTAGGGAAAAAAAGCTTATCAAATCTTCTTGTCATTAAAGATACTGGGTGAAAGTGCCACTGAGATAAAATCACAACAAAAAAATGGGCAAGAAAAGAGTTTGATATTTAAAACATTTACAGACATAATATTTTATATGCCTATTTGATCACTCCTAACCATATCTAGATGACAAACAAAGAGAATTCATTAGTTTTTAAAAATATACTGGATTTACTGGTTTTCAAATAATGTACAATATACAGAAAAAACCCACAAATTTACTATTTCTTTACTAATAGGGACAAGAAACAACTTACATTTAATTAAAAAAAGGAAATGCTTAATCCACAATTAATAAAAATCAATTATTCCATCACAGAAAATCACAGGAGTAAGTGCAATACAAGATTTTCATTTTCTTCCACAAAACTTGCATTATTAGGGAAAACACAACTTCTCTTACATTATTGATTCCTTCCATTTTTAAGTGAGCTCGTTCAAGCTGTCAAACCTGAGGTCCTACTTGACTACACAAAAGATGCATGAAGCTGAATATACCATACTTGGGAAAAGGGCCATCACTGATAAAACACAAACACTATTAAAATAACCAGAAACACAAATAGAAACTAAAAAGAAGGATTAAAAGTATAAACACTGGATAACTCATGTTTGCTGAACACTATTCCTTTTTTTCCCTGTCCTCTAAAATCTATTATTTTAAACAAGTTGTCCAGCATGAAAATAAAAATGTGACATGCTAGAACAGAGATAATATAGTTGCTAGAATTTAAAAGTTATAATTAAATCTAAAATTAACTGGAATACCTCAGTTTAAACACAGTAAATAAGCCTGATGGAGTTCAAGATGCATTTGGACAATGCTCTCAGGCACGTGGTGTGATTTTTGGGGCTGTCCTGTGCAGGGCCAGGAGCTGGACTTCGGTGACACTTGTGGGTCCCTACCTTCCAGCTCAGAATACTCTGTGATTTTTCTCCTTCCCTATTTGTTTCCATGACTGTTTAATGAAAACCAGACTGTTCTTTGACATTAGGAAATACAGAATTTAAGGATCATCTTCTAGTACACTGACACATGGCAAGAAACCTCATACAGTGGGTACATATATTTCATAGAATCATAGAACGGTTTGGGTTGGAAGGAACCCTAAAGACCATCTAGTTCCAGTTCCGTTGCAATAGACAGGGACACCTTCCACCAGACCAGGTTACTCAGAGCTCCATCCAAACTCACCTTGAACACTTCCAAGGATGAGGCATCCACAACTTCTCTGGGCTACCTGTTCCAGTGCCTCAGCACACTCAGAGTAAAGAATTTTTTCCTAATATCTAACCCAAACCTACTCTTTTTCATTTTAAGACCTTTCCCCCTTGACCCATCACTACATACCCCCATGAAAAGTCCCTCTACAGCTTTCTTGTAAGCCCCCTTTAGGCACTGGAAAGCTGCTCTTAGGTCACCTCAGAGCTTTCTCTTCTCCACGCTGAACATCCCCAACTTTCTCAGTCTGTCTTCATACAAGAGGTGCTCCAGTCCTGTGATCATCTTTGTGACCTGCTCTGGGCTTGTTCCAAGAGGTCAATTTCTTTCTTGTGCTGGGGGCTCCAGAGCTGGAGGTCTCAAACCTGGATTTCTCCTACAGCAGGCAGCTCTTCATTCCCCCAATCCCTGCTTTCACCTGCTGCAACATGAGTGGTGTGGCTGAAGCGCTTGCTAGTGTAGCCTGGGGAAAAAATCATGCTGAGTGTGTCAGCCTTCTCCACAACCTGGGTAACTAGTTCTATCATTCCTGAGAGGACCCATTATTTCCCCTAGTCTTTCTTTTGTTGCTGATGCACCTAAAGAAGCTTTTTTTGTTCACCCTTCATAACCTTGGCCAGATTTTCTTCTGATAGTGCTTTAGCCTTCCTAATCAGATCCATGGCTATTCGATTTCTCTGTGTTCCTCCCAGGCTACCTTTCCCTGCTTCTGCTCTCTAAAAGTTACCTGTTTAAGATTGTCCAGGAGCTCCATGTTCATCCATGCAGGCCTCCTGGCATTCTTCCACGATTTCCTCTTAGCAGAGATGCGTCATTCTTCAGTCTGGAGGAGACAATCCTTGAATATACCTTGGCTACCTCTTCCCATGGTACTCTAGCAAGAAAATCCCTGGTGAGGCCAAAGTCTGCTCTCCTGAAGTCCAGGGCAGTAAGCTTGCTGTATGCCCTCCTCCCTGCTCCAAGGATCTTGAACTCCAGCATTTCATGGTCACCGCAGCCAAGGCTGTCCTTGAGCTTCACATTCCTCACCAGCACCTTCTTGTTCGTGAGAACAGGATCCAACATAGACACCTCTACTTTATGGCTCATCTACTCCTTGGAGCAGAAAGTTGTCATTTATGGGTGTACATTTATACCTGTACAACATACACCTGCATCCACTAACTTTTTACACTGTTTTAGAAATTATGCACTCCAGATATTAAAGTACAGGTGTAGAGAACTCAAAGTAGCAGCTCACAGTTCAGTAACTTATTATTCACACATATAGCCATAGTCATGGTTCAACATTTCCACTGGATTTCTTAAGTCTGATAACAAGTTTCTTGAGCCCTTTAAGTTAATAATTAGTTTTATATAATCAATTGATGCACTTCTACAGAATTTTCTAGGGAAAATAAATCATTAAAATATACAATTATAATTACAAAAATTCAACCCCATGTCAAGCGTGACAAAGCTCAAAACATCAAAATCTGAAAATGATTACCCCAATGCAAGTTAGGAGCATCTTCCACGGAAGTTCCTGAGATTCAATATTTTAGTATAAATTTACATAAAAATGCCTTATGCTAAACCAACTTGAAAATGCTTAAATATGAAAAATAGTCTTAAAATTATTATTAAAAATTAAGATCAGTTCCATATAAAAAAGTCATGGTTGAACAAGATGCTTACATTGCAACTCTTGTAGGTCTTATTTCATCTTCAACACTGCACAAGTTAAGAATTGCTAACACAAATATTTTTTTCCACCAGAGATTTTATGATCCTAACTGCAATTTTGGTAACAATTTTTACTCGGGAAATAAAAATAGCATGAACAAGGGAACCTATGATCAGGAGTTACTAATAAACAATTTACAAGAGCACCATAACATGTAAAACAAAAAGACCTTGGTTTCTTAAACACATTTTGAAGAGCAACAGAAAGGAGATTAGGAGAAAAGAAGTCTCAACATTACTTTAGTTGTGTATCGAGAGCAGTTTCCTTATCTCTTACTACTTTGTGTTTGTAAGGTATAGGAAAACAAACAGGTGTTCTTTCGGATTCTATGCACTCATTTATTTTACTCAATAATAAAGTCAGTATCACAGTATTGTCTTCTTTTGGTGTATTTCTGAAATATTTTTCCTTTTGGAACGGCAGTTCATTTTGCAATTTAGTTGCATTAGTATATCTAATGCAGTATGATATCTTTTGATTTTCCAGCTCTATGTAGTAACTTACCAGTAGTATGAGCACAGCAATTCACATTGTTGTAGGATTTTTCATGAGCATGCTGTGGCAGCCTACTCACATCATCAGAATCTAGAGCTTCTCCAGTGTCATCTTTTTCACCACCTGATATGTTTAATAGTATGCTTCCAGGATGTTTAGCTGGTTTGATTTTTGTCTTTACTGGAAAATCATTCACTGAAATAGACTTCTTCCTACTTTTCTTAGTAGTACTATGTAGCTCACAGAAACTCACATCATGTAGGTCCATGCTTGTAAAAGAGTCTTTGCAACAAACTTCAGGAGGATTCTGTGATCCCTTTGGTACTTGTATCTGTACTTCATTTTCATTTGAATTAGATGATGAAAAGAAGTCTTCATAAGAAGCCTCTTCAGTGCAGTAAGACTTGCTATACATAGTAACTGCTTGCAAGAACCCGTTAGAGCATGATGCACCCAGTTCTGAGGTAGCCAGCTTCAAACTTGGTAATGTTCGTCGTTTCTTCCTCTTTTTGTCTTCAAGAATATAATCATTTTTGTCAATAGTGAAGCTTTTATCCAGTGAACATGCTTCTAAGTCTTCGCTATTCAAAGGTGAATTAGAGAGACTGTCAATCAAAGCAGGAGCAGTATTTAACTGGACTATTTTTTTGGAAGGAGTAATATGACCAAAGACGTCAAGAAGAGAACTTTCATTTGCAATTGAAGAAGTCTTGCACTTCTCATTCTTCTGATTTTTCTTTGGAAACTTTAAATGTTTCTTTCCTAAAGACAATCTGTCATCCAAAGTGTGCTGTATAATCTGTTTCTCTGTTAAACTTCTGGCATGTCGTTTTGGTGTTAAGCTCTTCTGCTCACTGCCATGTGATGGAGAATTCACTGATGCACTCATGGATATATGAATATCAGTCCAAGTATCACAGGCATGTTCTGCTACCTCTGTTCTCTGTCTCTTTAATTTCTCAGTTCCCTGAAGATAATCACAATTTGAGTTCAAGTAGTCTTCCATTTGTTCTTCTGCAAAACAAAAAAAGTGGCAATATAAATGTATTAAACAAAACAAAAAGTGTAGTGATTTCTAGTGAAATATATATGGAATTCCTGAACTGAAGAAACAAAGATTTAGCCACTTCTCTGGATGTTATATGGCAAGTCAACAAAAACTAAACAGAAAATTGATTAGAAACAAAGCACATTCTATGTTGACAAGAACCTACAACAGTTTTAGCTATTGTATCCCCTTACCTGGTCATAAGCACCCAAAAGTCCCGTTCTGCTTTCTTGAAATTAAGCAGCAGAGGAACTCGGTTTCCCTCTTGCATTTGTAGAGAAAACCAGCCAGATCATACGTTGATAAAGTTAGCTATAGTAACACTGGAAACTCAATAACCATTTTTGCTACCACGGCATTAGCATCACCTTGAAGTTTTTGCAGTTAAGATGAAATTAAATACAAAACCATAGTATCATACCACATACATCAATACAATGTATTAAAAATAATTAGAATGTGGAAAAATAATAATTTCTTGTAGCTATTCTTATGAAATTATTCTGTGTTAGGTGACACAGAATCTATTCATAACTCTTCACAATAAATTCCTCTGAAACAAGCTAGTATCTCTGATTAATCAGCATACATTTTTAAAATCCTGTTGTTCTACAATCAGGTGATTGCAACAGATGCTTTTGCTTAAGAAGATGATGAATGCAACGTCACAGCAATACCCCTTCTGTAAGTTCTCCTGTAGGGTTTTAGGGGAAGTCTTGATGTTACTTGCTTACTAAATATAGATAGTATTTTTAAACATATGGTGTAACTATCTATATTAAGAAAGATCAAACATACAGAGAGAAATTTCACGTGGTATGATCAGTCTCTCCTACTGAAAATTGAAGTCTTAGCTTCGATCCTCAAATTAACCTGGCTTCTTGAACTTTTTAAACCATTATTAAGCAATCTCATATATCTCTTAGGCACAAACACAGGGGCTACTGTCACAGAGCATCGGAGATGGAAGCTACACTGAATGTTGTCATGGGAATTGGTGGTCTTCTCTTAATGTAAAATTACATTGTGCAGTTGCAAAGCTGAAGGGACATATGCAAGACAAAGCTCTCAAATCGCAATGTTCTACCTCATTAGCATGTAATTAATCCACCAAAGTAAAACAGTTTGCTGGCACAGCTGTGCTACTTGCAGTATTCAACTATCACTTCTCACTAACATTGCATGAAGACATAACAAGCTGTCGCAGGCTGCAAGATACCCACCCTGTTCTCAGGTAAGCCAACATGACAATTCCTGTACGACGTCAATAACATACAACACCTCAAAATAGCATGAGGTAGAGCTTACTGTTGAGGGAGAACGAGAGCAGGCAAACTGCTCTAGTGGCCCTCATTACAAATTCTAAAGACTCCCTTCTACTCACTTTTCTACTGTGATCAAGGCCAGCATCTGACTTGAGCTTTTTGTCTCTGTGACTGTCAGATTACACGAGGTCTGAAGCACACACCTATTGCCTACATAATCAATACTATTAAGATTATTGAGCTGTTCATTGATGCAGCTCAACAGACTTCACAATAATCTTCTCTCTTACGCCCTGCTAATACACCAAAACACCTTTATGAGGTTCTTACCTTGCTAACAAATTATTTTAATCCATCTGAAACCATAAAACATTTAAAAAGCCAATTTATTTTTACTCTTCTTGTTTCTTCAAACCTGACTACTTAAGCTGAAAAGCACATTAGGCTAACTTTCAAATTTGAGTTTTTCAATTGAAAACTTGGAAGACATTTCAGTTCTTTGAAGCCTTACCCTCATTCAGATCTCTTTTTAGCTTCTCACATTACACTATTTGGTGTGCACTCTGTGTTATATATATGATCACTGTTAAGAGCAGAGAAGATTGAGAACATGTCAGGACAAGAAGTTATTAGTAAGGAATGGTATGAGTAAAGAGGATGAAGTGAGGCAGGCAATACAGCAGTAAGGCAGAGCATTTACCCAGTGGTATTCCTCTAGCTCCATTTTTCTTGAGTTCTTAGTACAACATACTTTTTTTATTTAAGAAAAACTAAGATAATTCAGCTTTAAATACAAAAGATAGAGAAAATAGATACAGTTCCCATTTCAGTATACTGTACTTTTCAAAGTAAGATATAAAGGCCATGTATTATTTTTAATTTCTGTAATATTTATTAAGTTGCGTTAGTTACCTGGTAGCAGCACATCTTCTGAATTAGTTAAGACACAAGTAGAAAGCGGGCAGTCTCCTGGTGAGCTACTTGGAAGTGTTTGAGTCATTTGTGAACCTAGGAGTACAAAAAAACTATTAGATCTTTGTAAGCATTTTTTCTAGGTAACTCAGCAGCACATTTTTCTGAAACTAAAGAATGATGTCAAACCATTTAGAAATTATTACTGATATTTCTAAGGCCTGCTGAGGCATTTTACTGAAGAATCTGTGAATTCTTGCAATTGGCAGCCAAGTCTTGATACAGCAAAAATGCTTCTAAAAATGTTTAAAGGTTTACCTTAAAATTCAAAGAGAAAATAAATACAAGCCTCACTAAAATAAACTGAGATTTAATTTTTCATCCATGTACTGTTTCATTACTTTCACAACTGTTTTTGAAATTAGAAATTGACAGTCTAGCTGACATGCATGTTTTAAAACTCCGAGTACTACAGTTCCCCCCCCCGCAAAAGATGTTTCACATTCAACACTTTTTATAGTAACTGGCAAAACCTAATGACTTAGACTGTAATATTTTCTCAGTAAGGCAATGCAAACACCAAAAAATATCTGAAAACTACAATCTGGATTTAATTTACCAGAATATGCATTTAAAAACCAACTAGATTTATTTAATTAGGTTATTCAAATTTATTTCTTTGTTAAGTCCCATTGTTCAGTACCTGGACAGACATCTCATCAGTTTTGGGCTCCTTTTTAAACTTTTGATGCAGGAGTAATAAAATTTATAATTTAACAGGAAATAAGATTTAGAGTCTTGCTGTAAAGTTTAATCAAGAGGTGATAATATCAATTTACACGGCCAGAAAGTCTAGCTTAAACATTAGTCCTCTTGAGCAGACTAATGATAAAAAAATTATTTTGCAACTACTGTGTTCCAGACATGCAATCAAGATATGAAAAAATTCTAAAGGTGAGAGCACGACAAGTGCACAAAAAAGTCAGCGATAAAACCAGCAGCCGTTTGTGCATCTTCGTAAGTAAGTAAAGTTTCATGTCTTACCAGTAGGAGAAGGATTCTCTCTTTTTTCCTTCATATCCTTTATTCTTCTTTCCACTGCATTGCATTGATCTTTTATCTTATTAACAGGGCTGTATATAAGTGAACCATTGTCTTCAAATAGTAAAACTGGTACATCTGTTTCTACACGAAGAAATTGTATTTATATATTAATATTTAAATGCTGTAACAGCTTCAGATGAAGTTTCTTTTCTTTTTCCAAAAACACTTGGCAAAAAGAAACAGTTTTCTTAGATCTAAGATCATTAGAGATGCCTTAACATAACAGAATTGCAAAGAACTCTGTAAAAATTACATCAACTTCATTTCTCATGGCAAGACGCAAAAGACTCAAAAAACCCCAACCAACAAACACCAAAACTCCATCAAGTGCTTTAAAGAAATACCTTCAGATATTTGAATTTTAGTAAAAAATAGTTCTTACCAGCATTAACTGCTGTTTTTTGTAGAGCTAATTCTTTAGCTATTTGGCTCAGTCTTCTCTGAAGCTTTCTATTATTTTCTGGAGTTTTTTCAACATAGTCTTTTGGCTGCATACATTTGTGCTACAAGACAGACAAAACTATTAATTATATGTATAGAACAGTCAAAATAACTACACCTCCTATTTTGCCTATCACTTTGTCCCAGTATTTATTATTGATATTTATGCTGCTTATCACCTCCTTGAGAGTCACAGGTAATTATAGAAGTCTATATTTTGCAAAATAAGCTTTAATATTAAATAAGAAAGAGCCTAACAAATCTTTTTTTTTACTTGCAGCAAAGTTAAAGATTTAAAGGTAGTTTTTAAAATACTAGTATTTGTTGAAACTCTGTGAAACATAAGCCATGCAGTAGTCATGTTTTTCTGATTAGTCATCATTATATAATTTGAATTTAAAGCTTCATCTTTTTAATCACCAGTACAGAAACTTGGTTTTTAGTATATTTTCTTCAGATAAGATGTCACATGATCACAGCAATAGACTATCTTTAAACTCTTACTCGGATGGATAGGTAGAGTTTACAGAATGTTCTGAAAACAAACAGTTCAAATATCTGAGGTCAAAAAGTCAAGTTCAAACTTTAAAGTTCATTATTCTAGGCCCATTTAAAAAAAAAATCAGATACTCACTTTTTTGATTGGTAGTAGAAATCCTTCATTAGTGTCTACTGCAGGAAATAAGGATTCATCAACATGGACTCCAGTTTCTTGACACCTGTACAATAAATTAGAGAAGGTTTGGTGGGGGATTTTTCTCTTGGTTTTAAGAATGAGACCTTTATTGCAAGAAGAGTTGTCTGAGTCCTTCAATAATGGAACACCAACCCTTCTTAAGTGTGTAACTTTAAGGTAAGTACCATATTACCCTCACTCCCTGCTTCTGTGTATTACACGCCAAACATGTGATACAATTTTTTGTGCCAATGATGCCCTCCAAACTGCAGTTCTGAAACAGCAAGATTCCCACTCATGTTATTTTCCACACCTTTCCAAGCTGTTGGACAGTGCTCCCAGCAGCCGCTCGCGTGGCTCTGGTGACACCTAGCGATGGAACTGCTACACAGTGTGAGCCTGCACAGCTACAGCCTCATCCTTACTTGGGTTGGAATGGATGAGAAAGACAAATCACTGCAAGTATTTGTCAAACTTACTGAATTTAGAGTTCTCAGGAGCATCAAAGACAGAGATTCAGCAGCTGGACTTCAGTGATAGTTATTAAATTCTGGATAATAATCAGCACAGATATAGACTACATGAAAAGTTACAAGAATTCAGAGATTTCATTGATTCAGAGAAGCTAAACAGACAAAAATGTTACCTGTAAATCTAAGAATTTTTTACTTTGCAGAAAAATCTGAATGTAAATGATTTATATAACTTATTTGTGGGATGAGTTACCCTACTAAGAAAACGCAGGTAGAGTTTCACAATTACCCATTTGATGTGGAAGTATTAAGTGTTCATAATTTGGACAGATTGTTGCAATTTCATCTTACATGGAGTTCTTTTTGTTCTGGGTTTTGATTTTTATTTTAGGCTGCGCACTGAAGTATTTGTGTTGAAGAAGCAGTAAAAAACTTTTTCTCAATGATCCCCAAAGCTGTCACTCATTTTGCACTAAACTTTAAATTTATTTGCATGCTAGCAAGTCCATGACTTTTGTTTGCTATTTTTAAAGTTAGACATATGTATAATTATTGGAAAGAAAAAACAAACAAACAAACAAACAAAAACAAAAAACCCCCCACAAAATAAAGCAAAAGCAAACGATTTTTAAAAAAAAATTAAAATAACTTTACTCTGCAGTTGTCTTCTCAAATTACTTCCTAAACTGTAGAACTGCATACAGTTAAGGCTCAAATAGATGCTTGTACTATAGAGCAGAAGCTTCCAATAAAAGTTTGAGGCAGATCATTCGAGAGAGCACTAGAAATCCAATAAGAGTTCAATAAGGCAATGATCATTAAATACTGTACAAACTATTCAAATGTTTCAGGCTTTTATGGAGAAATTTAAGTATTACAGCACTTTTCAGTTCATAGGGCATATTCCTCTGAGAGGCTCAAGCACTGCTCAGGGGAAGGCAACACTAGGGTGTAAGTCTAACAGATTGGAAGTAGGGGTCCACTAGCTGTTAAATGTGAGAGTATTTTCCACAAAGCAGAAGAACCAGGAAATGCTGGAATAATTGTATATATTATTTGCTTCCTTGTCCGGTAATTTCAAACATCAAAAAGTAGCATCCCGATTAAATATCATATACCACAGCATCCTGCGATATCCTCCAATATCAAGATTCCCAAGAGCATGTAAGAACATAAAAACACAGTCAAACATTCCCAGTTTATTGTGTTCCACAGATTTCTGGTTGTCAGATGGTCAGATGCAATACTATATTTGGGTTTTGATAAAACAAACTTTTAATTGCTTCAGCAGTTTTTTAAACCCATGAAAATCTTTGCTCACTATGATTCTGCAACAAGGAGTTCTACAGTCTAACTCTGTGTTATTAAAACCCCATCATTTACTGTTTTCTCTGAATCTGCCTCCATGTGTATTGATGTTACACTTTCCAATTCTTCTGTTGGAAAGGAAAATATACATTCATTTCCCATTCAGCCTCTCTACACAAACCTTTGTCTTCACAGCAGACTCCCTCCTCCACTCCTACTTCTTTTCCAGACTGAAGCATTCTTGTCTCTTCAATCACATCTTGTAAGAAAACTATTTTACAACTTCAGTCAAGCTCATTGCCATCCTTTGGCAACATTCCAAATATAAACATGATAAAATGCTGTCATTCCACGATACGAAGTTTTATGTTCTATTTAATTTGACTTTTGACTACTGATGAGGTGACAATTCTATGAAAATGTCTACAAAAGTTTGTTTTGATAAAACAAACTTTTAATTGCTTCAGCAGTTTTTTAAACCCATGAAAATCTTTGCTCACTATGATTCTGCAACAAGGAGTTCTACAGTCTAACTCTGTGTTATTAAAACCCCATCATTTACTGTTTTCTCTGAATCTGCCTCCATGTGTATTGATGTTACACTTTCCAATTCTTCTGTTGGAAAGGAAAATATACATTCATTTCCCATTCAGCCTCTCTACACAAACCTTTGTCTTCACAGCAGACTCCCTCCTCCACTCCTACTTCTTTTCCAGACTGAAGCATTCTTGTCTCTTCAATCACATCTTGTAAGAAAACTATTTTACAACTTCAGTCAAGCTCATTGCCATCCTTTGGCAACATTCCAAATATAAACATGATAAAATGCTGTCATTCCACGATACGAAGTTTTATGTTCTATTTAATTTGACTTTTGACTACTGATGAGGTGACAATTCTATGAAAATGTCTACTTTAAGACCCAAAGTGCGACGATCATCTTTCTGATATGCTTAAGAGGACTGCTTTAAACAATCTCCTTGACATCAGCAAGAATTCTATTCCCTTCAGTCTTAGCTTCTTAACAGTACTTCTTCCATTTCAAGTAGACTCCTTTTTAAATTTAAGCATTGTCATAGAATTTCTTGGGTTTGGTGCTCCAGTATGAACACTTATTTTATACTGTAGACATAGTTATGAAAAGGTCCTCTGACCTCTGTGGATTTGAACAGCAATCCACAAACCAATTAAGACCAAGCAATAACTAACATACTTGGTTCTGCACTGCACTCCTACAGGAGTCACCAACCCCCAGTCTACAACAGAAAGTTGACATGTACGAATACATTTGCAGAGATAACATTTCACAGCATTTCTGACCTTTTTGAGAATGTTCCACTTGCTACTGAATGAAACAGCTGGTTAATCAAGCCATCTTTTTTAGCAATGATAAAACTTCAACTCATAGGAACTCTGCATGGTTTGCTTACACAGTTATCAGGTTCAAACTAAGTTTCCATTCACACAGGACCACAATTTTACCAGCACATATTATTCAGTCCTTCCTATTTACATTGTTCCAGGGTTCAATAGACTGTCTTCTGCCTACCAGTGTCCGAGACATGGATGTACTAGACATGTAATTTAGTCAGGCATTGTGGTTCCCTCATCTTATTACAAAAACCAAAAATTCGCATGTATACTAGCACAGACTCAATTTTGTACTGCCTGTGCCTCATTTGAACAACCCCATGACCAGTAAGAATATTCATTACTATCCCTTATATAAGCTTCTACTGCTTCTAACCTATACTTTGTCCAAGGATATGATATTTTCATGAATTCTGCTTACAGTATACACCAATCTAAGCTGTATGTTTATCTGTACCTTTTGGCATTTACTTTAAACTAAAGGGCAGAAGACAAAGATTACAGAGAAGTTCAATCATAATTCACAGCTTGGGTCCTCCTCTGCAGTAAAGTACATCTATTTCAGATGATTCCCCCAGTTCTAACAAACGTCATCTTCTAAGCCACACACCAAGACCTTGCTTTGGTCAGAAACTGATGATAGGAACACTTAAAAAATACCAGGAAGATGCTAGCCTTCTCTTTCCTACCAAACAGACTAAGTTTTCCCTCTAGATGCTTTCTCTTGTCTTTTCATTTGTTGCTGTTATCCAGCAAAATTTAAAGTTTCTTGAGGCTTTTACACTTGGATTTCAAAGCTCCACGCTGTTCCCTAGAGTATCACACATCCAGTTGTTTCTATGTCTCAGCTTTCTACAGCATTCATCCACTCAATGCCTTCCAGCAGTGCAGAGGAGATTCTTGTGGTGGAACTGCTACCACAGAAAGAGTATTTCTGTATGACATATCCTAGTCTCTCCCCTGTAAAGCACTCTCATTCTTCCATTGCTGATTCTACTCACTTGGACTTTTACGAGATCTTTTTACTACAACACATGCAAGTCCTCAAATAGCTTATAGTTCATGTGACTAAGATTTCAAATTCTGTATTTATACACTCAGCCACCCGAAGAGCATATTTAATTTTGCAACTGTATTGAAATCATCATCATTGTCACACATTCAAATAGCACCAGGTCCCAGAAAGATACATTCACATAAATAAAATTTTGCATCACCCTCATTTCTGGGAACTTAAGGTGCTTGGTGTTAAACCTGGCTGGGCTGTGTGGCTGTAGCTTCTATATCTGACATACTTAAAAAAAAAGAAGGAAAAACCCTGTTTCTGCAGATCTGCATGAATTTCTTTTTTGGCTAATGGACTTGCATCACAAGTTTTCAGGTTGTACTGGCCTACATTTAAGCACCTGTAGACCCCAGATTTGCCCTCCCTCCCTGTGCCCCAACTTTTTTAAAAACAACCAGCCCAAAAAATGTTTGCACTTTGACCACTACCTCTTCATGCATATTACAATTGGTATAGGTAAGGATCTGTTTACTTGATTTATATTCTAATTTCCATTGTCACACTGATTTATCATTGGAGTGTTTAACACATGCATATTCATAAACTGTGTTTTTACACTTGATCTGAAATTTTAGATAGGCCTCATAAGCGCTTTGTAAACTCAGAGACGCAGCTATGGACTAGCAAATTCTAAAGGAGTGGTTGCACAGATGATACGTCTCTTTAATTTTTTAAAAAATAAATTTAACTTTTTCCATATGGTAGTAGAGAATCTTCACGCAGTTCTGTTCTGAACTTGCCAAATACCTTAAAAACCAGCATATATATGGATCTTTTTCCTTCTTGCTAGGATATATTCTGTTTACAGGATTTAAGTACAGAAACAGTATATTGCCCTTGGTGAAATCTGCTTTTTCTTATGAAAATGGAAGAATTCTATTCAACATAAGTATGGCCTTCACTTCCTATGCATGCCATCTGAGACCACAGGAGCAGAACACTGTTAACAAATGTACTATGAAACTAGTTCAACACATTCATTTTTCAAGAGTTAACATTTTACCTTTTTATGCAAGTCACATGCTTTATAGTAGGAATAATGTAATAGAAAAGTTGTAATTTACTCATATTTATCAGTATTCCAAGTACATTAATTAAACGGTTTCTGTATTTAAGTTTTTCAAAAAAACAATACTAGAATCTATTATCTCCAAAATATTCCATATTCATTATAACCACGAGTACTCACTTTTCCACCCAGAGCACAGAAACTATTTTTACACCCATCTTCCGTGCTTTTTTCCATGTAGTCAAACGTCCATCTTTGAAGACTACATGGGTCACGTGCTTGTTCAAAGTTTTTGAAACCTGCAGAAATACACAGAGAGCTCATATTTGAGTCTGATAATTGGAAAATGCTAATGAAACCAGCTGGTGTAGTCCATTTTTAGTGTATAAACCATTAGCATAAAAATTTATTCTAAACATTATGCCAAGGACTCTTTTGATCTTTCCCAACTTCACGAGAAGCCTCAAGCAATCAAAACTCCAGTCTCATTAGTCAAGCTAATGCAGGCCTTTGGTTTTCAAACTGCTCTAGGTTAGCATTTTCAGCTCCCTACTCTACGTGTATCACTAATTTTGCAACGTTTTTATTTATATAGTGCAACATAATTTCTTATGCATCAGCCAGTACAGAAAGCAGATGACACCAATCAAAAGAAATAACAAAATATCTTTTAGGCAGTAAAGAACTCAGGCTTAAAGAGTACAGCTAACCTCACTTTTAAACTAATTTTTTGTCAATAAAAATCACTTTTCATTTAGAGGGAATGCTGAAGGTACTACAAACAAAAATTATATGGCAATGCTTTGAAAAATGAGAAATACAGAAAATTAAAGTAGCATAGATGATCAAATTTTCAGTTATCAGCCTCCATTGGCAAGTGATGTTTTCAGCTCTAGATACTTCATTCTTCACAAACAAGGTTTCCTTTGTGGAGACTAAGGACCCTACAAAGAACTGCTTGATCAGTTGAGATTGTTGACTCTGAGATCAAAAGAACTCATTTTTTACTGCGGCATCTCCCCAGGCAAATGGAAATAACTCTGCAGCTTTCTGTTGCACCCTCAGTTGGATCATTATACTTGGCTTACAGCATGCTGGGTCTGTGTTTAGCTTTAAGAAAACTGTTTAGCTTTTCCAAACGTAGCTGGTGGCAAGATGATTATGACTTCTTAGAAGACAAAACCCCATGATATTTAAGTATGTAGGTATACAATGATCCATTAATCTCTTACAGAATAAATTATGACTCCAGATGCAATTGCTTGCTTACTTTTGCAGTATCTGGCTCACAGTCCATGTCCTATGGATGCTTGATGTAGCTTTGCCTCCAAATTATGGAGGAGCACCACCTTACACCTCCCTCTCACCCTTCTGACCTCCTACCCTGTGCATCTTCTGCTGCTCAGTTGAACTTACTTTGAGATGTCTGAATCAACAATCTAGTGAAAAACTAATTTAGAATTTAATTTCCTGACACAGTGAACCAAGTCAGCTTACTATCATGTGCTCATCCAAGAACAGGGAAGTGTCTGGAATAGGGAAGGGGCATGACCATCCCTATTCAGTCATAGGGATCTGCTAAATAGGCTCATCTGTATCATCTGTCTGCACCATATTTGGTTGTTTTGACCATTTCGAAGAATTTTGAAGCCTTATGCTTCTGCCATATTTTCTGTGAGAAAAAAATCTAGCATCATCAGAACAGAATTACACAGGTCTGATAGTACAGCACAGAAATATTTCTTGTTCTTTTCACTCAAGTTATTTATTGAGAGTCATGTTTGCTTTCATAATAAAACCAGTTATCCTATTGTTCTGTCACACTCAGTCAGCTAACTTCATACAAAAAGAGGATTTGGGGAGGGAGATCAGCAAGATTTCCTAAATTACTGAAAGAGATATCTAAACATGCCCATTTAAAGGGCTCTGGGAGTCCACACAAGTATTTTTTTGAGTATGATGTGGGCTGTAAAAATCTCCATTAACCAGTGATAATGTGCAAGAAGGGAAGATGCCAGTTTGACTTTGGTTGAAATGTTACAGCTGGCAATTAAACATGTTTTACACATACAAGTCAACTATATCTGGTATGGAAAAAATCATTGAGACAGATATTGAAACTCTTAGATGTATTTTTACTAGCACTTTCTGGAATTGATCCAAATTTGTGGGAGAGTGAATGGAGGAATAAAATGTCATGGTACTTGAGTTAGCAAATATTGTACTAATAACAGAACAGCTGCTTACACGTTGATGAAAACAAAACAATATAAGGTACATACTTGTAAACCACAGGTTTTCAACAGTTAGATTCGCTTTGCCCACAGTATGTGCCAAGCCCAAGGCTTCCCAAGAAATGCGTGCTATCACATTTATATGCAAAGAGGTCTGTAGATGTAGAAAGGCTTTGGATGCATTTCCCATCTGTCAGTAGCAAGAATATTACAGCATGTTGGTCTATTCTCAGGTCTCTGATTTTCTCCCTTCCTGCCCTTTAAAAACTCACACTAAATACAAATATATGTGACAAGCAGAAAAAGCAAGCTAATTTATAATTAAGACCTTTACTATTCTATTTCTCTTAAAATAGTCTCCTTACTTTTGCTCCCATATGAAGAAGTTGCTGTTCGAAGGTTTTTGAGTAATTTTCTGTTCTGTTAGATGACCAAACTTCTACAAATGCAGAAATACCTGGATCAGAAGAGAGAAAACAACAACTAGTAAAGTACATACCATGGTAAAACTGGTTAAACTGCCTTTCCAATAGAAGTTTCTTTTACACAGATCACATTCAGTTGCAAATACAGCTTTTAGTAAACTGAGTGTCAGATTTTAGCAGCAGAATTTTTTTTAGTGTATTTCTGTCCCCTAAATTAGTTGTAATGGAAATAACTTAGAAGCCTGACTTTTCACTTCATCTATTTAAAACACACTACCAGCTTAACAACCAATATATTATCTTTACATGACTGCTCAGCCTTACCATTATTTAATCACTATTAATCTTCAGATTAATTAAAAATTTGAAAATCAGTTGATAAAACACAACTTACAGAACAAAATGAAATCACCACAATAGAATTATTCCTTTCCCAAACTCCCAGAAAATTTTGCAGAAATATCACGTAACAGTTTCCAATTGACATCAATTGTCACTTTATTTATATTGAAACACCCAAAATTAAGTTCATATAACAGAGGCTAATAAAATTTCATGTCAGTTGCCTACTGCAACTTTAGGTATTCCGATTTAATTAGCTTGCTTTATTAAGCAGATTAATAAACTCTTCAAGGGATCAAATCGGCCTTGGTTGAGAATATCTTCAACCAACCAACCAAAGACAGAAGTACTGACAAGGAAGGATAAGCAAATAAAACTTGTAACAATGCCTTCATTAATTTTACGTAGGGCAGGCACTAAAGTGACCTACATTTCCACTGGCCACACCACTCTCCCATTTTGAATGACAAATCAGGAAAATTAAAAAAACTGGAGAAATGGCAGTGCACCAAAAACAACTTCATGCAAACTGCAGGCCAGACAACTCTCAGAACTCACAAATAAAACTGAGTTTCAATTTAAAAGGGTCATCCTTAGCAAATATTGCTTAATTATCTTAGCTACTAAGATAAATGAGCATGTCCTTCTGATTAATTATAATGTAGTCTCATCTGTCTTCTTTCTAAATGAAAACCAGAATAATGCTCCAACAATAGAAGAACTTTTTGTAAAGATTAAAATATTTTTACAATGATTAGAAATATTTTTGACATATAAGAGAAATATGAAATATAAACCACTTCCTCATGCAAAGCACTGGGAAAAATCTTACTATCAGTACTTCAGATATAAATGGGAATTTAAGACAAGTCTACTCCAATGTGCTTTAAACTGTGTTCATTCTGTTACTAGACTGGGGCAGATCCTGCCAGAGTTGTTTTTTCCCTTGATTGTTCAATTGTGAAAAACATTGCACTTGCATTTGAAAAGATAGTATCCTCCTCTTACATCAAATATTTTAGAACTTTCACAGCTAAAATTCTCCTAGGAAAACAGATCGGAACATTTCAGTGAAGGTCTAACTAGGAACTTAAAGAGATGCTACTTCAAAGCTCCATGCACATGCAGTAGGATCAAAGCTGTATTTTACAATAATTAGTCAATTTTAGCTAATCAAATTTAATTCCAGCAAAAGGCAAGGCTTTTTGCAGTGTTTGTACAGTTGATGGAAAGGAAAACGAGGAAGTGTTTGGCGCTGTTTTGAACTAAAAGAGCTCTGAGTAGAGCTGGGTTCTTGTAAACGCCAGCCTTAGAGAGTCTCAGAGAAGGCGGTGATCGCAGAGGAAACGGCCATGAGAGGGCAACTTGGGGAGGCAGAAATTTTGAGATGCAGAAGAAAGCCACGACCGACCCGGGTGGGAAGAGCAGAGGGGTCGCCGGGCAGTGCCCCACTGGGAGCCACCCTAAAGGGGAAGCCCGAGCGGAGGGAAGCGTCCGGCCCTGCCCGCCCCGGCGGCCACGCGGCGGGGCCGGGCCTGCGCCCGGGCACAGCCCGCTTCCAGCGGGGCCCACCNTATGACCCAGCACCATCTGGTGAAGTAGATCATGGCACTGAGTCTTTCCGTAAACATCTCCAGGGACGGTGACACCACCACTTCCCTGGGCACCCCATTCCAATATCTAATCACCCTTCCTATTAAAAAATTCTTCCTAATATCAAGCCTGAACCGCCCCAGCACAGCTTAAGACTATGTCCTCTTATCCTGTCACTAGTTCCCGGGACAAGAGGCCAACCCTCGGGTGGCTATAACCTCCTTTCAGGCAGTTGTAGAGAGCAGTAAGGTCCCTCCTGAGCCTCCTCCAGGCTAAACACCCCCAGCTCCCTCAGACACTGCACACAGGACTTGTGCTCCAGACACTTCACCAGCTCTGCTCTCCTTCTATGGAATTGCTCCAGCACCTCAATGTCTTTTCTGAGTTGAGGGGCCCAGAACTGGACACAACACTAGCGGTGTGGCCTCACCAGTGCTCAGTACAGGGGGAGAATCACTGGTCCTGGTCCTTCTCGCCACACTACTGCTGACAGAGGCCAGGATGGCATGAAGTTTTGACAAAGCCGAACACCAAGTGAATTTTCTGTGTCACCGTTCGCCGTGAGGAGTCCTAAAAGAGGCATTGTTGAAGAATTTTAGTTTGTAGGAAAGTGCATCAGAGAACTGCTGGTCTGTCAACTCTCTGGTGGCCCAAACTGCAGTGTCTGAAGTGAGAAAACAAATAACAGAAAAATCCAGCAAAATAGGGGTTAGCAAAGAGCACTGTGAGACAGTATTTACCAAAGCATGTAAAACTGCTTGAGAGCAACTGTACTATTAACTATAGTTAGGGAACCCTAACAGGAACTGGCTTTGGTGCTTGAAGGCTGGAGTGTAGCAAACGTGATACCAGAGGGAAGTTAGAGAAAAACCCATGGTTTCCCCAGGGAAAAATGATAAAATGTATGAAAAAGTAAGGGAATTAGTGAATGTAAGGAGATTTATCATGAGAAAGAAGGAGCATGTCGAGGAAAAGGATGCTGCACAGCTTTATTATGCAACTCACAGAGCTCAGGAGTTACTATTTGGTTGTACAAATCGGTGCTGTTTTGAAATCTTCTATATGTAATGCTAATTCCCTCATCTGAAAAATAGTATAGCTGACATGGAAAAACAACAGAGATGCAAAACAAGGATACTAAGTGATTTCCTTATGAAAAATAGCTATTCAGATAAGGACTTGTCAGCTTGGAAAAGAAATGGTGGAAGGGGGATGTACTAGAGGTCCTTAAAATCATGAGTGTGTGCAGAAGGTGAGCATGGACCATTCCCAAAAAGAGCTAGTGAGCACCAAAAGAGACAACCAGATGGGGTCTTCTCAGAAGATGTATTTCCACATTGCACCTCATGAGGCTATGGAACGGTTCAGAGTGCTGGCAAACTACATGGTTTCTGAAGCAAATCCAGCAAATTCACGAAAACCATTTTAAGACTATCAAAAATGTACAGAACCACCTTTCTCTCAGTAAAGCCCTGAACTGTATATTGCTGGACTCTGAGAAGGTACAGGGAACATTTTGGATTTTTCTTTTCTCTTGTTCTTTTTTTTTTTTTTTTCCCAGTCATTTTCCACTGGAGAGACAGTGCTGACCTATAAAGGTTTTGGTGTGGTCCATTATGCCCATTCTTACTTTCATGGAGAGACTCAGATCTTGACTCCTAGGAATCTACCAAGCAGATATGCTATACTAATATATAATATATATACTATATATGGCTATACTAATGCTTTTTAAGATGTATTAGTCTAGTATATAATATTTTGGCATTGATAGTTTGTTTCATTTCAGGGGCATTGGTATGGCACTAGATCTGTGGCAAGCGTTGAGCCTTAGTTCTTGGGTGCTTCCTCTGCTGAATGTGTGACAGACTTCCTTTCACTTATGTATTCACTCTGCGTATAAAGTAACCAGTCAATCTACATACATATGTTTGTTTGTATTTACCTATCCTTTGTACTTCTGTCAGTATGTTACACAGTTCTTTGCTAGGCGATAATAAAATATTTTTACTGAGGTTCTCAATTGTGCCTCAAGGAAAAGGGAGTCTTGTCTTAATGCAGTCTATGAACATTGATCTGGAGGCAATTCCAGAAGTGGAGGCAGGGGAGATTTAAATGTACATTGGCAACCCTCAGTAAAAAACCCACAGACTGTGTTTGAGCGTTTAGCTGAAAGGTAGTAGCAGGTTTTATAGATGCTAAAGGCAAATATGCTGAAATGTGCAGTTATACCTGTATGCTCTGATTCTACGCTGGTAGAGACAATGAAAAGTAGTAATTGCAAGAAGATGTAATTCATTATCAGAGCAGACTAGGACTACTCATGAGAACACTGGGTTTGGGATGCCCAACTTTTTTATAATGGAAATGAATACACAGAATACTGAAACTGTCCCACAGTTTTATAGTTTTGTCTTAGACGGTTGGAGTTTTGACCTCAGAGTTACTTTAGGGTTTACAAGAACGTAATTCTCAGATGGTGACTAAACTTTCCGAATTCCACTGGTAGTTCATAGTTGCCTGTTCTTGTGCCAGTATTGTTTTGCCATCAGTTACTCCTCAGCATTTATCATCTTCCAGTACTTACAGAAAGCAGCACTATATTTTTACAGCTGCTATTTTGCCAGTTTTAATACATCAGGGTATTTTAACTTTCCTGCCGCAATGAACTCCTGAAAGTGGCAATGAATGGGGCTTATTTACATTAAGTAAACATAATGTAAATGCCCTCTAAATAGCCTTGTTATTTGGCTTGATGATATGCAATTTCATGCTGTCTATAAAGCTAGGAATATAGCATTAAGTGTTATGTTGACATGATTTCTCTACAGTCAGTACTTACTAGGACATACAGCTTATAGAATGGTGCAGTAGGAAGAAAGTTTTACAGGTTAATTATGTTGAGAAAGGTAGGAACTGTGAAAGTTACATTTCAGTTGACCTCCTAATCAAAAAGAAGTAATAGTCCCAAAATAGTAAAAGTCCTGTAAACACCTAAATGTTTCCTAGCCATCCAAACAGTCTTGAAAAACTAAAAAAAACTAAAAAAAAAACCAAAAAAAAAAAAAAAAAAAAAAAAAAAAAAAAAACCAAAAATTAAACATTTTTCCAGATNCAATTCAGTCATTTTCCAGATTTAGGCAAAATATTAAAAAGAGCTGTATTCTCAAGTGTTTCTTTGGTAATTCAAAAGATTCCTTCTCAGCCAGCCCTTAATTTATTGCTATAAATTGGATATGAACTTTGGGATGGTATTTTGTAGAGTTGTATCACAGAGACAATTTCGCAGACATAGGGTTCAGATGGTGGTCTATGTATTACTCCCTGGGACTTGACATTAAGCATATGAAAGATTCCTAGAACAAATGAGGAGGTTTGCTGTTATTAAGTAAAATCTGATTTTGTATGTTGATTATTGGGTAGTGTTTGTTTGTTTGTTTATTGGGTTCGGTGGATTTATGAGCCTATTTCCAGTTTGTGGAAACAACAGCTTTAACCTTTTGTATTTATTTTTTTTTTGATCTTAAATTTCCAAGTGTGAGTTATATCCCAGATAAACAGCTGCTTCCTCTAAAGTAGTAAATCCCTGTCAGTCAGTTTGTGTATTTAAGACCTAAACACTTGTATGAAAACTGGAGTTATCATCTCTACAATGCCACTTGACCATGGGTGGGAAGAAGTGCTTGGACCAGGTACAAACTTGCATGCTACCTTGGAGGAAGCTCCAGAAGTCAGCTCTGATTGTCCACGTCAGCTGTCATTGTCTCCTCTGACAAGGTAGACTCCTCGTTTTCTCAGTAAGCCTAACAGTTCTTGTCTATGCCTGTTTCAGTTTGAGTGTGGATTTTTAAAGTAGCGTACAAAGCTGTGCAGTGTTTTGGCGGGCATGTTCTGTGCCATTAATACTGAACTGACAGATATACTTTACATACTTCACTCTGGGATCCTTTTCTCAGGACCACATAACTATTCTGTGGTGGACCAATTTTTCCAGCTCATGAGCTCTGGGATTGTAACGGTTTGTTTATTAGTTCCCAATTAGGAAAGGAAACTTTCCCATCTCTCCCGCCGGCTGCGCCCGCCATGTGGAGAGGCGGCTGAGCTCGCGCCACAGCGCTGCCTGCAGGTGCAGGGGAATCCTCGCACCTTCCCTGCCCGGCCGGGAGCCACCAGCGCCCCTGCCGGCTGCGACCGGAACTGCACCGAAGGGGAGGTTGCTTGATGGCCGAGAGAGGGCTGTGGTTGGGTCTCCGGTTTTGTTTGTCGTTGCTGGTGTTACTGTTGTTTGTTTGTTATATATATTCTAGTAAAGAACTATTATTTCTTTGCCCATATCCTTGCCTGAAAGCCCCATAATGTCAAAGTTACAATAATTTGGAGGGAAGGGGGTCACATTTTCCATTCTAGTAAGGTTTGTGCCTTCCTTGGCAGATACCTGTCTTTTAAAGCAGGACAGTAGGATAGAGGAGTCACACCTCAGTAGCCTCAGAGGCATTCCAGTCTCTTTGCTTCTCCACAAGCAGAATGCCTTCTGAGATTGCCAACAGTGGCTTGTTTGTTCTCCTGTTTTCCTCCTTTGGCTGGCTGTTGCTTAAAAAGGCATGTTTTAACTTTCCACTTCTGTTTTGCAGAAGTTCATTATAAACAGACAAGAAAAAACTCCTGTCTCGTATTTTCCCTGTTTATGTTAGTGTATATTATGTAGACTATTAGTACATATTAGTAAAAAAAAAACAAAAAAACCCCAGCTTTATAGTGGCCATTGTGAGCAATATTAGGGAAAAAAAGTTGTGTATGCTTGTATGTGTATTTGTCATTGTCAAAAAAACCTTGCTGCTACTCTCAGTCCTTATTTGTGTTTTATGGAACATGGGAAAAATTATGAGAGACATTTATTTCCTGTCACAAAGAAAGCGTAACATCATGGATCATGTAGTCTTACAAAATTGTTGAATGTTCTCATCAATGGGATGATTTCGTTCATTTTCCAATGTGAAGTTCATGATTAAGAAAATGACACAAAGTAAATATGGGACCTTTTTCAGGAAATGAAAAAGCAGTGAATACTTTCTTCTTTCAGCTGAGGCAGTGACCAATTTTATTTTCTTTTTCTACCCTGTAATTTAAGAAATCACTGTTTTTATAGCCGTAGCTAATGTGCTGACACAGCACCAGCTTTATTTTGTGTTTGTGAAACAGTGATAGTAGGATAGAGTCCTATCCTCGTTAAGTTTTAACTCACCCAGTAAGACAATGTCTTTGACACACTATGACCCCAAAGGCCTGTAGTGGAAGAAAATGACAGCAACATGCTGAAAAATAACGTCCCATCATGTAATTGAGAGTATGACTCAACAACATGCTGATAAGCAGGTGTGTGTGTTGTTCATGATGGCATGGGAGGCTTATGCATTTCCCCTCTGAGCAGTTTTCACTGCCTGCAGTTCAGGCTAAGACTGCAGCTGTGAAGGGGTGGAAAAGCCAGTTTATCTAACCTCTGTACTAAAATTCTGTTGTGAAGCTTTGTGATTTTCCCAAGGAGTGTAGAACTGGACTACTGAACACAGGCTTCTTGCTTTTCATACATCTCTGTGAAGATGCAGATCTGAGGACAGCATTAACGACGAGTATCCCCAATGCTTCGTGATCTTACTCGCACTTGGCAAAGCAGCCCAAAAGATACTGTTTAAAAACATGGTACTCTTGCATGTGTTCAGGCAGGTCTTGCTTGAACGTATGAGAGCAATTTAAGGTTTCCATCTCCTGCTGTGAGCTCCACAGCTTATCTGCGTCTTGGGAAAAGTGATGGTAGGGTAAATTTGGAGTTCAGGCTGTGAACTGAAGCAGGACTCACATTTGCTGCAGCTGACTCAGATCCAGAAGCAGTGGACACAGCAAAGAGAACAATGGTGTGAACTTATATCTCCCTGACATGAATGACCAAATCTCATTTAAAGGCATCTGAAATGCTTTACTTGCCAACTAGAACTTCTAACTTGTGTTAAGGATGAAGTGGTATACACAGGAAAGGAGCTTTCTGTTACTGTCTCTTCGGGAATAGGCAGCAAAACAAGGAATATTACTGTACTTGTAACTATAGTTTGCCTACATCTTGTCAGCAAAACTTGTCTCTCAAGTTAAGTAGGATATAGTAGAATTTAGGCTTAGAGAAGGGTGACTGGTGTGAGCAGAGGTATGTGATAGATTCTGTATGGTTTTGCAGGCCTCAGTATTGTCTGGAAAACAGCTAAGTGGGGGTGGGTGTGTAAAAAGTGGTGTACAAACTGATGAGTGACCTGGAGAGGGATACTGGGGAAAGGCTGTTTGCTCTCTTTTCCCAATAAAATACAGGCATCAAAAGAAATCAGTAGAAGTCATATTCATAACAAAAAGAAAAGGTGTTTTTTTCCACACAAGAGGAGCTTAAACTGTAGAACTCCTAGCAGCTGGGTGTTGTGGCTGACAGAAGTGGTCACAGAATGCAGGTGGGTTACTAAGTATTTCACAGTTATGCCTAGTTCAGGAAATCCTGAAACCATAAATAGGTTGAAACTGAGACAGGTTACTAGGTTAGATAAACTCTGACTGAGTTTATATATCTGAGAATACATATTTTTGCGTTTCTAAAGTTTCAAGTTGTGAGAGCCTTGATGCTGTAAGAAAGGAATCCATTAAGTTTGTGAGTGACTCCCGCTGAGGGGTAATGTCAGTACTCCTGAGTTTAAGACTGCCATTCAGAGGCACCTGAATGGGCTGATGGGAACCTCGTTAAATTCAGCAAGGATCCAAAGTCCTGCACCTGGAAGTGCAGGAAAGACTTCTGGCAATAATAAAGTGTGGTTTGGGTTCTTTCTGTACAAGGAAGACATGGGGAAACTGGAGTAAGTTCAGTGAAAGGCCGTCAGGATGACTTTGTCCTTTGAGAAGAGACTGAGGTAACTGGGCTGAGCAATGGAGCAGGTTGCCCAGAGGGGTTGTGGAATACCTGTTAGAAGTATTCGAGAGCACAGTGCACAAAGACCCAAGCAAATATCTGAGTTCAGTGTTGTACCTGACTAGACAAAATCCCAAGATCCCTTCCAACTGGATTTATCCTTTAATTCTAGGAATTTTCAGCTAGATCACCTCTCTGAATTAAGTCATTGCATGACTTCTGATTCTGTGCAAAGCAGGGGACAGGGCCACATTATGAAGGAAGGAGCGGAAGCTCATCTGACTTGGACCTGTGTCAGGTGTTGTGGAACTGGTCCATGCCACCTTTCACCTTGTGCTGCAGACCAGGACAGTATTCTAAAGGTGGAACAAAACACCTGGAACAGAACCACCTGCTACCTGATCTTGTAGAGAAGAGCAAGCCTGCTGCCTTCCTGGGAACTGGGTTAGAGATATCATGAGAAAACTTCATACGCTGGTATGACTCTCAGATCATTTACTGATTTTTCATGTAGGCAATGGTGAACTTGCAACAAGGATCCTGAGGGCAATCAAAAGAGACTTCAGGGCCTTGAGGCAACAAATTAAGGGATCAGGAGCAGAAGTAGTGTTCACAGTCATTCCAGTTGCAGGAAATGATGAGGGAAGAAACTGGAAGAACCAGCAAATCAGTACCTGGCTCTGAGCCTGGTGTCATTGGCAGAATTTTGGGTTTGTCTATGTGACACTGAACCTGCTGGCAGCAGATGGCATACACCTGTCACAAAGGGGAAAAGGATCTTTGCATAGCAGTTAGAGCTCACTGAATGAGCTTTAAACTAGATTTAAAATGGGAAGTGGATAAAACCAGTCTCCTTAGAGATAAGTGTGGGGGTGGCATGCCAAGTGTTGAAGGATCATGTGCTAGTGAGGTCCATGATGTGCTCATTACATGGAGTACATTCGAAATGTCCTTATACAAATGTGCACAGCCTGAGGAATAAGAAAGAAGAACTGAAGCTTTGGCCCTGTCCCATATCTATGAAATCACTGCCATAAGATAAACATGATGGGATGAGTCCTATGACTCGGGTGCTATGATGGACAGTTATAGGCTTTTCAGGACAGATAGGCAGGGCAGGCAATTCCAAAATGTCAGAAGTCAAGTGGCACAGAGGACTGGCTTGGCTGAACAGGGATCTTCTTCTAGATCTTAGGAAGAGGAGGAAAATGTATGGACATTGGAGATAAGGACAGGCAACATGGGAGGAGTACAGAGATGCTGGTCACCACTGTAGGGGATAAAATTCTTGTAGCCAAAGCTTAAATAAAGTTTGGAAAGACAACAAAAATGACTTTAAAAAATATGTTAATAGCAAAAGGACTGTAGTAACTGGTGTGTTACTGTTGGGGTCAGTCACCTCCTAAGTAGGGACATAGACAAAGCACAGATGTTTCATGCCTTTTTTGCCTGTTTTCAACACTGATGATGGCAAGTTAAATATGAGTCAGCAGTGCCCTGGAAGCTGAAAGGGTGAACTGTGTCCTGTGGTGCATCATGAACAGCATTGCCAGCCCTTCAAGGGAGGTGATTGTCCTTCTCGACACTTCACTGCTGTAGCCCCCACACATTGTGTTCAGTTTTGTGTATCTCAATTTAAGAAGAACATCAGAGTATTAGAGAGTCTCCAGGCAAGAGCGACCAGGATGCTGAAAGTTCTTGAGGCCAAGACTTAGGAGAAGCAGCTGAGATCACTTGGCTTGTTTGGCCTGGAGAAGAGAGAGCTGAGAGGTGACCTCTTGGCAATCTAAACCTTTCTCAAGGCAGGCAGCAGAGTGTGAAATGCTTATCTCTCTTTGGTGACCAGTGATAGGACACAAGGAAATGGAACGAAGCTGTGTCAAGGGAAGTTCAGACTGGAATTAGCAAAAGGGTCTTCACTGAGAGAGGTGGTTGGTTACTGGACCAGGCTCCTGAGGGAAGCGGTCCCAGCACCAAGCCTAACAGAGTCGAAGGAGTGCTTGGTCGATGCTCTTAGTCATATGGTTAGTTTTATATAGTTCTGTGAGGAGCAGGGAGTTGAGTGCAATGATCTTTATGAGTCCCTTCCAACTTGGGATATTTTAAAATTCTGTGAATAGTTTACTACTAGGAATGTTGTCTTCCAGAATGCTGCAAAGCACTTAGTTTTTTAGTGCAGCATTTATAAAAGTTACTGATAGAGTCAACTGGAATTCTCATTATTTAATGCCTTTTTGTGCTGTACGTTCTAATAAAATGATGGATTCTGAAAATTGATTTGTTTTAATTCCGTTTGCCATTTCCCCCCTCTTTTTCAAATATGTTTGAACAGCATCTAGACTAAGAACTGCAAAAAGGTTTTGCATGCTTCCAGCTCTGCTTAGCTAACCTGTTATCACAGTAAATGGGTGGCAGAAGTGCAGCAGAACTAAGTGTTAACTCTCAGTACATGTCCAAGTAGGTTGAAGGAAAGCAGCAAAGGAACAAATGACAAATGTTAGGTAAATGTCCATTTATGTTCAAGTAGAGCAAACCCATTTTGGTTGTTTCTATTGCTCATATGTTTTTGGTCGTGAGGGACCAAGTTAATCTTTTATGCAATTCTAGTGAAACTAGTAATGATTATGGGCCAGCTAATATTAAATGGAAAAAAATTCAGGAATGGATTATAAGGAGGAAGGTAAATGGCAGATGGGAGACTTGGGAGCACTAAAGATTAACCCATTTGCTTTTCAGTTGTTTGAAGTTGGATTCTAATTTCTCTTTCATCAAGGCAGAGATAAAACATTTGGATCATCAGAATACAATGAAACCTCTCAGAAAAGTCAGCAAATTTGTCAGACTGTTCAAAACATAACAAAACAAGATAAAAGAGTCCTGTGCAGTTAAGAGTGAGCTACAGATATATAGATCACTTAGTAAGGATTTGCAATATGAGCAGTATTTGTTATGCAATAACCCAATGGATATGAAAATTTGAAGCGACACAAAGATCTACTGGAAAAGCTGAAGAGATCCACTGACTGAAAGATACTGAAACCCACAGACAGATAATAGTACTGTTATTTGACTTTTATAAGACACCCCAAAGTTTTAGATCACAGATTGATTTGTACAAAGTCTGAGGTACTTTTGAGGTAGTTATCTAACTACTTAAATTTCTGCATTCTTTCACATAGTGCTGTTTTGGTACAGCATAACACAAAGCTAGACATCATGTGCACTAAGAGATTACCTTGTTCTTGCTGTGTTGTGTTAATTTTCCACATGTATATTAAATTTCCATATGCCTATTGATAAAGTTAAAAATCTATTCTTTCCTGAAGCCCAACAGCACTGCATAACATTTCCAAAACTAATTTCTGTTCATCTAGTTGAAGTTTTCACATCACTTTTTGTTATCTGGAAATTAAGGCCTGAGACTCATGAGGATATGGCTAGCCATTGAAACACTTTGAGCATGAGTAGTAGGCTTCAGACCCATGAGCAGCTTTTTCTGATAATTTTGGGTGCCTATCTTTCAGGATGGCAAATACAGAGCATTTTCATTGTGAAGATGTGGACCTCTAGAGAAGTCACTATGGAATTCATCTGTTAATTTGTAGCATAGCAGATTGTTCAATAGCTGCCAAAACCACTGCTCTTACCTAGAAAAAGGTGAATGATTGATTACCCTTTCTCACTGACTTGTGAAAATAATGTTTACAAGAGGCAAAGTATGTACATGAATCGTTACAGTAGAATGACAAATTCATTGCCTGTTCATGGCCTATATTAACTTCTTTTATCTTGATAAGTTGCTGATAGTCTTAGAAAATATCATCTGCCTTCCTCTGAAACAAGACATGTAGAGAGGTTTGGGTTGGACATCTCAAACTGTTAACTGGTTTGGAAAAATGAGGCCTAAACCAAACATTTTCAAAAATGGCTGAACATCAGGGCAAAGAAATTGCTTGTGGCACTCTCATGTAGGACTTGCAGATAGCAGCAAAATTGTGTCAGGCAAAAAGGAAGTGAATATATTACTAGTAAAAAAGTTGCATCACTAGACTTGCTCAAATAAAAAGTACTATAGAGTCTCAAATGGGATTGTAAAAGTATTCATGCTCTAGGAATATACTCAGTGATGTGGAATTCATCTGCTTTGCCTTCCAGTTGGAACAAGGAGTTCTTGCTAGCAATATATTGGGTTATAAAAAGTATTTTAATGTCTCTTAAGGCTGAGGAAGAGAAAAGGTGTTTTTACAGAAAGAAACTTCAGGAGGAGCAAAGCTTGGGAGAAACAATAGAATGAGTGAGGTCTATGTCTTTTTGAGCGAGGTCTGTGTCCTTTTTATTTCCTATGAGGAAAGCACTTTGGATCTAGAATGTGGATGTCTTATTAAAAGCCTATAGAAAATATTACTGGAATGATGTATGCTTTCCAAGACTTTGACAAGCCTACTACAAATTAGACTTATCATAATTCTAGTATAATAAATGTCAAGGGCATTTTGAATTTTGCAACAACACCAAGGATAATATTTGTCTCTTCTTGTTTTAAATGCAGAGACCTTAAGTAGTTGGGCACACAATTTTCATACAGTACATCCACGATAAAATATCTTTGAAGGTGCAACAGGCTTGAGAAATTATCCCTTTCATACACACATGGTAATACCATTGTTATTTACTGTCCCGTCTTAGTAGCAGTAAGCTGTTAGATGTTCATGATGCATAGCTGTCTGTGTACAGGTTAAAAGTAACATTTTCTCCTCCAAGACCCGTTTTTTTGAAAGTTACTCCATTTTAGTGATCTGATTGAGAAAAGTTGGGAGTGGGGGCAAGGAGAGGGGGAGGGGCAGAGGGAACTCTTCGGGATGAGAAACTTAAATGTGCTTCATTATTAAAGACAGCATATTATCAACTACAGCCTCCTTTTTGATGGTGGTGTTATGCATGACCTCTCTTCTTTGCATTATTCAGTGGTGATCCTTGTTTTTTCCAGACTGTGACCCTATGATGTATGAGAAATGAGTTCAGGACTTTATTCATATCTGGCCTCAGAGAGGGAAAGGAAAATCATGTCATAGTCGCAGACCTGTCTGTGATCATAACATCAGGATCACTACACCCTGACTATGAAGCTACGCTATGGCACGTATTGCTGCAAAAGTTATGTTTGATTGCTGAACACATGTACATATTTGGGGGGTAAGGGCTGGAGTGCAGCAAGAATGAAGAAAGAAACTTCTGCTAATTAGCAAGCATATTGGGTTTTAGAAAAGTAGGCTACATGCATCACATCACAAGAAAGAAGCATGCCAGAAGATGATTTTTACATAAATCAAAGCTGATCAATGCTTCTGGTTACAAAGAAAAAATCAGGACACGATTAAACTTAAAATGCTGTGGGGAAAGGAGTTCCTTCATTTATTAAAACAATTCTTACATCACTTTTTGATATCAGCTGAGTTTCAGAAGTCACCTAGAAACTAAAAGGAAAGCAGCTAGCAATTTTAGCAGTAGTTTTATTTTATATCATAGGAACACTGTTCTTGCTCTCCTGATCTGAAAGTAGGCTATCTGACCAACAGAGAGAAATACATTATTTATAAAATTCAAGGGTAACCAAAGTGATTCATAGATAAGGAGCAAAGGGTTTAGTTTCTAAATATGAACAGTACTAACAAAGTAGCATAGGGGAGCTCATGTAAACATTTTTACTTTTTAATGTGAGCAACCTGCAATGATATATTTTCAAGATGTCAGGAGAGGCATTTGTTTTCTTAGTCTGATTTAATCCTTCCTACTACCCTGAAGCAAAGGAATGCTAGCAGAATTGATTAGTTCATTGCTTTTTTCCTAGGTGCCCTTATGTCATGTTAAATTCAGCAGAAACATTTCAACTCAAGTTTCATTGTTTCAAAAGGCTGTAGTTAATTGTTATAAAATGGTGCAGCTCTGCTGTTTTGACCAGAGCATGAAGTAAACATAATGGAGTTTTACATATTCTTCAAGAGCTTCACTCTCTCATTAACAGTATTTGCAACCAAAAGGAAGCAGAGTGAGCACAACAGTTTCAGGGAAATGAGAGAGTAACAGGGAAGGAACATGGCTGAGGTCCAGATAAGATTGTTAGGAAGGAAGCGGGTCTTTGGCAACGACTGTTGGCTACTACACTTCACAAAGATGAGAAAAAATGTCTTTAGGGAAAACAAAATGTTATGAGAATCATCAGCCATGCAGTTCACTTACTGAGTTGGTCAACTGCTTTTTCAAAGCAAAATCGCAGCTTACTGACTGTGAGTTCCTACAGAATCATAGAATGGTTTGGCTTGGAAGGGAATGTACAGATCATGCGGTTCCAAACCCCCTGCCATGGGCAGGGACATCTTTCACTAGACCAGGTTGCTCAGAGTTCCATGCAGTCTGGCCTGAATTCCTATTACACAAGGGAGAGAAAATAGGACTTTACTTAGCACTGGAAATGAAGTGTTAATTGCATGTGTTAATGTTGCCTGGCACCAACAATATCCTTGATGATTCCTGCCCGACAGCAATGCCACCTCTTTCTCCCACCTGAAAAGAGGTAATTCTGCTCACTGCAATGTATACTTGAGGTCTAAACTGAATCTGTCCTTAAACAAATATTGTAGCAGTAGGCCATAAATAAATAAGTAAACAGAGATTTGTACAGACCATTAAAAAACCTCCACCCACCCAAGCTCAGAAATCAACCAAAAATTTTAGTGTTACTTCCTAACAGAGAAGACTAACCCCTGTTGCCAGAATGCTGTGTACTTTCCTTTGACACACTATTCTAACACCTGCCTTGCTGCTCTTTTGACCTTGCCATTGTCCTGTGTTTTCTCTCTTGAAAAACAAATGGAAAAAAGCGCAAGAAACAAACCAGCTAAGTTTGGGACCAGGAACAACAGCTGCAGAAATGCCAGTATCTGCAGATACCTGCCCCTTGGTTCTTGGCCAGCAGCTGACTGGGGCATTCAAAGGGGAAGGTGTGTGAGTGAGGAGGTCAGTTCTGGAGTATACATTCTTCTTACCCAGGCTGCTTCTCTGGATCCAAGAGAAGATAGCAACTTGCAGGAGTCCACGTCACATGAACAAAAAATGAGACACTTGTGATGAGTGTACCGTACCCATAGCTCAGGTAGAAAAATGTAGCTCTAGGCATAGCTCTACACTAGGCTCTTTCTGTTCTTTCATAGTTCATCTGGAGCGACAGCTCTCCTCAAAACAAACACAACCCTGGTGCCAGGGTATGAACTTGCTGCTCACAGAGTGGGCTTGAATATTTTTCTAATGTCCGTGGCATTTCAGAGCGCTTGAGATATCTGTACTGTAGTCTTTTCTTGTCTGCAACAAGGTTATTCCTTTACTTGGCAGTAGATGTGGACTGAACACCCCACAGGAGATGCATGGGACAATTCAAACCTTTCAGTGTGAATAAAGACTGGGAGTGGGATAAAATTACCATGCTGGATTTTACTTCTCTCCAGGTAGAGCACTCTTGGGGATCAGACTCTTTCTCAATTTTCCCCAGTGTCACAATTTACCTCTTTTTTTCACATGCTGGTACAATGTGGTCAGTGTGGTTGGTGAAAGGCAGGAGCATCTGGAACAGTAAAGTGAATCAACTAATTTGTAAGGTATAGACAAAAAGGAGTTGAAAAATAAATAGGAAGGTCTTTGGCATCTTACAGATATCTGTGAAAGAGATTGCTTGTACAAGCACACCCAACGCTATAGGGTTAGATTGGATGTTCAAAGGACTTGCTTCATGGATGTAGAAAGCACGTAGTGCTCTGGAGCACCATGGCTGGGCTGATCAACAAGAACCTAGCTAAGTATTGTCTAACATTCTAGATCTTCCCAAGAAGCAGAAAATTATAACCATTTTTGGTTTTATTTAGATGGTCTCTGGTCCTGCAGAGATTGATTGTTATGATATATGACTTTGCTGGGTATGTTACAGCTGTTATCTTGGATATTTGCCAGTGACTTTGTTTTAATACTCTGACACACTGTTCCACTTCCAGTGGGGGTAGCAGACTGATATAGATGTTGAAGTATTTCCTCTGTTTATTTTTCGGGCTCGTTCTAACTAATTCAGGCTTGTCACACTGATTAAAGAAGCATAGTAGGTGTTGGTTGGCATAATGGTCCTAATATTGGTCTACAGAATGTATTGGTATTGGGTATTTTAATTTTTTAAAATGTGAAATTAGTGGCTCTTCTGTATTTGTCTTTATTTTTATTTAGTTTGTTTATTTATTTTAATTTGTGTTTATCTGACAGATCAGGATAATTTTCAGGATCCAGATTATGAAAGTTCAGTAGAGTTCCAGGATCTGAATAGGAAATGAGGTACCATCTGCAGTTGTGAAGTATTTTTTTTCTGTCAGTCTCTGAAATTTCTCTAGCCTACTGGTTCCTGGAGAAACAAAGCCAAAGAAGCACTACCATTAGCACTAGGTCGTGAAAATACATTTTGGTGATTTTAACTTTAAATGTTCTTTCACAATATTAGAATGCTTTAGCTCATTTCGTACTAAATCTGACCTCATGGGAAGTTATGGAAAGCTGCTTCTAACAGCTCTTTCAATTGAAGAATTGAATTTGTAGCAGCCATCTGTTTCCCAGCCTACCAACTTATAAAAGTGAATTATATAACAGGTTAAAACAAACTTCTACCTCTAATGAGTTAAAATGTTGTTTGTCCAGCTTGTTAGTCCTTTTTTTCTTCAGCCAGTTAATAATTCTTTACAAGCTCTACCATAACATTGAAGATACATATAAATGTGTTTTGTGTTTTTTCTTGCTGTCCCATAGCAGCTCCCTCATTAAGTCTACAGACCTCTACACAGTTCTCCATCTCTGGTTTACTTGTATTCTGTTGTCTCTAAGAATAGGTAATTTTATTCATCCCTGTCCAATGATTGAGCTTGTTTAGTTTGTAGCTTGGAGATTTTTTTTAACAGCCATAACCAAGGAAATAGGCATATTGCAGGATAGTTTTTCTTCTCTGTGTGTCTGTCTTTCCAGATTTATTATATTAATGTCTAGAATATAGTGTAGGTCTCCAGGTGCCTTTGAATATGCAGCCTGAGGAAGTTTTAAAGTATGAAGATAATTTTCATTTGGGAAACTGTAAAAACGATACAATGACTTTCTTAGATCTCCTGCCAGGCTTTTTTATAGGCAGGCTTATATAGGTAAGTCTCTTTAGGTATTAAGTTTTTGCCAAATACTTCCTTTCTTCTGGTGCTAGTGTATATACTGCATGGTAGCATGCTGATAAACTAAAGAATTCATACATAAAATTACCCATTTTAAATTTTAGTGGGTAGTCTGCAGTATTAGTCTGCAGGTGAGCTGATTACAACAAAGATCCTGACTTTGCACTTTTTTGCAGTCTGCATAAAATATCTCTGCTGTATTCAACAAGGAGAGTGCTGCTGAAATTGGGACTAAAAATCCTGATTGGGTTCCCTAAACACTGTGAAAAAATTCTACAGTTAAAACTGAGAAAGTGTAATCCACCTGACTGATAGGTGTTTGCTTTAGGAAAGACTGAAGAGCCATGGGTGTGTATCCCACATTGGGAATAAATAAACAAGATCGTATCTCATAGATCTGCTATTTTCCCCTTTCCTGAAGACTTTGACAGAGCCTGCCTATACTAGCAGGTGTCACTCATATCTCTGAGAACAGTGCAAACGAGTTTCTGAGATCATTCCTGCTGATGCATGATGCTGAGATGTCCTCTGTCTAGCCACAAATCCTACTTGCAAACACACACAATAGAGCAAAGCAAGTAAATTCTGCTAAGTTCTTGGTTATTAGAATACCTTCTTGCATTCATCTAGAAATAAATTTTAAACCATACAAAGGAATTCCATGTTTAAATATACCTAAACTAATTATGATTATTTAGCATCTTATTGTTTGTGAAAACAATACTATCAAAACTAGTACATACTTCTAAAAAAAAGGACAGCAGCTTTGATATAGAAACAACTAGATGGTGCTCCTCTGCTTTGGAATTTGTCAGGGCTGCAACACAGGTGATTTAGAGCTGGAATAGATGATCTTTAGAAAAAACTGTGTAATCAGAATAATCCTGTTCATAATGTTTGTTACAGATGCCTAGAAACATTTGCTGAGTTACAATTAAGGTTGTAATTTAGCAAAGATGGAACAATTGCTTTGCAGAATATTACAGCCTTTTCTTATAGTAAATCAAGTACTTAGAAGGGTAATTATGCACACATATATGTTTTGCAACATAAGTATAATGAATATAATACATGCAATAACATTGCTTTTAAATGCAATACAATAGCATTCCTTTTAAATGCAGTAAAATAGCATTCCTTTTAAAAATACAATAAAGCATTTTAAAATTATTTATTCTTAAGAGATTTTAGCAAATTAATTATGTTACTTTTTAAAAGCAATCCTAGTTGCAGTGACAGCCACAAAGAAGGAAAAAATCCTATAACAGTGACAATATCTGAATATTTGATACCTCAAAGTTAAGCTATCTTTAAGTGAAATATGACATTCAAAAGGATGCCATTAACTTCACAATCACAGCTGCTATTTAAAATGATGTATCTCCTAAAGTGCTAGGACATCCTAAGATGAGAGAACAGATTTTTTCTGTTTTCTGATCAATTAATGTGTGCCCCTGATTATGTGTTATATGTAGTCCACATTATGACTTGGGAGGTTGTGCATACTTTCTCAGATTTTGCTGATATTTGGTGGCAAGATTAACAGTCAAGATGAAAACCTATGGGACAGGATATTAAAACAGACTGATGAAAGGCAATAGAAAGGGACAGAGATTCATGTTATTGTCTTAGTAATGAACAACTGCCCATTTTTTTTACATAGTAGGAAGATAATATATCTTTTGGATGGAAGTGTTAAAGAGACATTTGCAAAGCAGTTCTCGGCTGTTTTTTTCAAAAAGATGGAATATTTTGAGCAAGTGAATGAAAGTTACTATGTCAGTGTACGTATCCTAGGGCATGTAAAAAATCACGGTAATGTGTTTGATGTGTGAGGCATTGCCTCTTCTCCTCTCACTCATATATAAGAAAATAATTTAGTTTGTATAAATTTTATATCACTGCAAAATGCCTTATCTTCTTCATATTTTACCACTTATTTACATACCAATAATAAAATTTAAAGTTCCTGAAAATACTTCAAACTATTGTACATTTTATCTACTTATATTCTTGTAATATGAAGCAGCATTGCCACTTTTTTGTCTCTGGCATCATTTAATGTGCACAGTTCTGTAGAACTTGTTATTTATCATGCTGAAAGATAAATACATCCCCCATATAAAAAAGGAAAATGACAAAATGCTACTGTATTGCTGTATGTGCTTGAGAAGTGTGTTATTTTCCAACAGAAAAGGTTAGTTCTGTATAATTTTACTAAAAGCAAGAGATGGTGAATTTTTCAAGCTGCTGCTGAGGCAGTTTCCTGTTTTTACTGATGACTATGTCTAGTAATCATGTTCATAACCCAATCAAACTCAAATTAATATCATCTTTTCCTTAGTGACCCCAGAGTAATGGCTTATAGTAGTATGTGATTAAGTAGTACATTAAGTTTTTCTAGCCGTACTGGTCATTTGTCACTGCCAGATGTAGAGAATAAAGTGAATTTCAATCTTGTAGTCCCCTGTCTTGGTACTGGGATCCAGCACTTTTTTTTAAAAATTGAGAAGGTTAGAGCTTTGAAAATAGCACATAAAGAATGGGCATTCCTTCTCTGGACACTTGACTGTATTACCTGCTGATTATTTCTCCATTAAGTAATCTATTGAATTACTAGGAGACTCTTCAACTGATGAGATAGGCTTTATACAAAACACTTCCTTTGCCTTCTCCATGGTGACAGGACAAGCCCCAGGACATTATTCAGCTACACCCCTCACTCCAGACTTATGCCACACTTGTAATCTTCTGGTGCAGTCAGACCCTATCTTTCCCCCCATTTTTTTGCTTAGTTCCGGTCTTTGCTTCTCCATTAGTCTTCCTCTTCTTCCTGTGCCTGCATTCCTGCAGCCATGGCACAGTATGTGACTTGCCCCAGTTCCCTCTAGTGGCAGAGCTGCTGCTGAGATCTGTACCACTGCCTCACCACTTGCCCTTTCCAGATCCCTTCCCAATCTCAATATCCCAATGCCTTCACAGCTAATTTTGCTCACTAACCCCTTTAGCTCTTTCTACTTGCATCCTATTCCCTGACTCTTGTTCTTTTCCTTGTCTTGCCATGTTTCCTAACCCAGTTGTGGTTTCACTTTTCTAGTTTCTACCATTGTGTGATTGTTATTACCTACAGCAATTCTAGTTTCAATTTGGAACTGCTCTCCCTCCTGTTTTTTTAGTCCTAATTCTCATGCCCATTTATGTTCATCTTGTTTCTTTTCCCATTTTGAATGTCCACAGTTCCTCAATGCGTAGTGAATGCAGAGGAGAGTGCTCATGCTCTATGTACAGACGAATAGAATTTGCTCCTGGGCTCCTCATGGTCCACAGCCATCGGAACTATCAGAAAGTGTTACTCTGCCCTGGCTGAAGCTGCCTCACCCAGCAAAGGCAGCATCTACACCAACCCAAAGCTGTTAAGATCAAAGGTTTCTACAGAGCATGTGTAAATGGCAACATTCCAAGTTTTCCAACCTGGACAATTTTAGATATATTTGCGTGAAGCTGGGTAAGGCACATTTTGGAAATAATGTCTTAAGTCAAAGCATTTGAGTACCAGATCTTCACAGGACAAATAGCCCTCGAAATACTTTTTCCTTGAGTTTAAAATATAAATTACCCTCAGGAGAAGCTAACTAAACTAGACAAAGGCTTTTCCAAAGAGTTTATTCTCTGAATGAAAAAGTTTCAGTTGAGACTGGTAATATTTTGCAAGATTATATGCAGCTAAGTGCAGAGTACTAGGGAAATGTCAGCCAAAGTGAATAATGAGCAGACCCACTATTCTTATCTATAAAAATGCAAGAAATTGCCTGATGCAGATACGCAATTTAGCATACATGTATATTACTTTAGTGTTCGATCCCCCATCCTAATGTTACCTGTCTTCCTTGTCTTTAAAGATGCTAAACACTGTCTTGGGCAGTCTGACAGTGGCCTCAAGGTTCAGTGGTAATACTAAGAGAATAATGATAAATCTGTCAATCACTTGGGACATCCTAGGAAATACATTCCCTAGCCCTTATTTTGAAGTTCAGGACTGGATGGTGCGTGAGCAACCATTTATTTTCCATTTTACTTTAATCCATTTGGATACCACCTTAGGGACTTTTTTTCTCCTCTTTCCTTTAGACCTAATGATAATTAATTTAAAGTTTTGAACCCTAAGGTGTAATAACCATTCAGCAGCCACAGTTCCAATTTTACACTGACAGAGGTGGGTGTTCTTAGCACTTATGTTTCCCAAGTTTCCCTCGGCTTTCGTTATAGCTAATTGAAAGGCTTCTTTTATGGATGGTTCAGAGTTGTATCCTAATTAAACTGTTCTGATTTTTTCACTTAAGAACTTTATTTTCTCCATTGATTTTAGACAGAATCCATAGAGATTTTTCTCACAAAGCTTTTAAACTCACCTCTTCTATGAATAAGTCATCCCCTATTGGATGCTGAGTGTGTTCTGTGTCATAATATGGTGATTATCTAGGGAATATTCAAAATTATTTTAAATAGTAGTCAATACTAGTCAACGAGTTTGTTACCCCATGTTGATTTAATTAATTGCTGTCTTACCCCAGTGATAAATTACTGAATATTTACAGCACTGTAATTGCCTTAAAGCATGCGTAATAAGCAAAATAAACTTTTCTATCCTGTAAATTGCATGGAATTCTGTACCATTGCTCACTAAAAGCATATCCCCAAATCTTTACAGGTTTGAAATCTGCCTTGTCATGCTTCCTAAAGACAAAGGCACTGCCTTTGAAGCAGTATTCAATATTGAATCAGTTTCTGCCGTTAAACATTAATAATATTTTAATTTCAATATTTTTATACCAAATACTGCACTAATGAGGCTGGCATATCAACATCTTTTTTTTCCCTTCTATTTTGAATACAGGGATATTCCTGTCACATGAATGTTGGTTATTCTGTTGGTTTACCTTTGTAAAAATTGTTCTTCATATCAAGCTGTAATAAATATGCAAAAGTCCATGCAAAATTAAAGAAACAAAATATCTTTACTAAAATGTGTTTTCAGTTTGAACCAGAAAATTTTATTTTATGTAGAAAGAGTAAACCCACTACTTGCTACAGATTTTGTTTTTGTAGATTCTTTGTACTGCATGAAAGGTCTTATGCACAGTCATAAGTTAATTGGTATTTGTATGTTATTTTTATTTGCCATCTGTTTGTTCAGTCTTATCTGACTTGCATTTATTTATTTATTTATGCTCAAATTAAGTATTATGGGATTGTTTTTAAATTTCTTTTGATCATGGCTTATCCAGGTCTTTTTCTCTTTTGATCATGAACAGAAATATAAAATAATCTATTTGTGAAATCCTTTCAAATAAAGATAAAACAGATACATATCCAAAATACCTTTCCCAATATGGAAAGCTCAGAGGGAATGCATCACCTCTTTCAAAGTTAACCTTGTACATATTCAAGGAATGTAAATAGGAAAAAAACCCAGGAGAGTAAGCAAAAAATTGTCTTCAAACTGTTGTCTAAAGGACCTTCAAGGTGATAGAAAGTGTTTTAGACTGGTGATATGACGTGCTTAGGATGCTCATACATAACATCTGTATTTTCATTACAGTGCTGTGTAAACAAGTTTCATTAGACATTTGGCTAACTTATCTTACATCCAGCAGAGGTTCTTTTTCTGCTTTAAATTCTGACTTAGAAAGAATCTGGTCCTGCAGTTTGTACCTGAGCAAATTTTAAATGTGTATTACTTGCCTTCATAAGTATCTTAGAATGAGTTCATCCTAGATGTTTTCTGCAGAATGGAATAATTAAATGGTAAATAAAGGTCAAAAAAAAAGACTTTACTTCTTTTAAAGTAAAAAAAAAGTTAATATTTAAATATTAGCATTAGTGCTTTTTCATTTATTCATTAGTTCAGGATTCCTACTAATGGTCAGAGAGAAACGGAGGTAGAATAAATTTATATTCTGCTTTTATCTTTGTCTTCTCAACCACAAGGATTCTTTCTGATTTATTTAATATCATCATGCATCTCTTGAAGTTCAAAATTCAAGTCTACATCAAAGAAACCTTCCTTCTCTGCCCAAGTACCTTTGCCATATTTTTATGATAGTCCAATTATTTGATCTACTTTTATATAAAGACATAGTATCAAGCAGGACATGAGGGGGTATTTACAATGACTAGCTTCAGGCACAAGAGGCTAATTTCTCTAGACTTCCTCAGTGTTTAGTAGAGATCCATTTATGAAACACTTCAGAGTAGGAGCCTAGTTTAATTTGTTCTGACGTGCCTTTTAGAGAAAATGTTCTCCCTTGTTTAAAGTCTTCTGGCTCCTGTATAGCCTGTCCTACCCTCTGTCTGTACTTTTTAATTTGAAGTTATGTTTCCAAATCTGTACTTTACAATGGATAGACTTTGAAAAATTTTGAAAGCCCCAAATTCATTTTGATGAACATTTTCAGGTGTCATATTTTCTTGATAGACTCCCCACCTTGGTATAAATGGTTCTATATGTATTTAGGGTCCAATCATGACATATCGATTTTTAAAAAATCTTCATACGTATATTATTAATCATAAGAAGTATATGCATTATATAATCCATGTTGTCTATATTGCCCATATTACATAACTTATGCAAATGTTAACCACCATTCACTCTTCATATTTAGACTCTAGTGCAGTCTTCCAATTTCAGGTCACATTTTTGAAGAGCTGAGTATATAGTGATTAATGATCCTCTCTCTTCTCTCTAGTATTATTACTTTAGTGAAAGTATGAACATTAAACAGGAGAAGTTGCATGAACGTATACATATTTCAAAAAGTAAGTATGTGCTTCCTCAGGTTTTCCATTTTTGTTTGTAGATGTCTCTCATGGGACCTTGCCAAGCAGATTCATGACAATCTGAAATTTGCTTTCCTTCGGTCTAGGGTTGTGATTCTACTATTTGTTTTGCTCACTTTTTCTCTGAATTTTAAACTCCACAATCCTAAAGTCACTGCAGCCAAGGCTGCCCTTGACCTTCACATCCTTGACCAGTTCTTAGCTCTGTGAGAGGTCTAGCAGAGCATATCCCTATTTAGTTGATCCCCTTCATTAGGAGCAACTCAACTTTTTGACAACACACCCCAGAAATCTCCCGGATTGTTTGCACTAAGCTGTATGTTTTCCCAGCAGATATCAGAGTGGCTGAAGTCCCCATGCTACCAGGGCAAGTGAAAGTGTTGTGTCTAAAGAAACTGTTGTCTTGATATTTCTGATGAGATGATATATAACAGATACATAGCACAATGTCATCTGTGTTGATCTGTCCTCTGATGTAAAAAAACTTGCACGAAAAGCTATTGCAACCCTTAATCATGGGAGCTGTTCCACCACACTTCTCTATCTGATATAATTTCTCTACAGATACACAAGAACTGGTAATTCCTCTTGGTGTTTCTCACAGTGCATCCATTTCTGTAGAAGCATTTGTTACAGGCCCCCATTCACGATACTCATAGCAGCACAGTGCAAGAGTCTCCTCCTTCATGTTTTCCTCTGGACACATTCACTTCCCCCCCGGCTTTCACTTCTCTTCGTATTGTAATAACTCTGTGTTTAGTCCAGAAGGAGAAAATGTTCTTTAAATGAAAGCAGTAAAGAGTGAATTAAAATAGCACATTCATGCTCCTATGAACTAAGCAAGCATATGGGCCCTGACGCAGCAACAGTTATATACTCCTGTAAAGAATATTTTATACACATACTCTTGTAAAGTTTGGCCATATGATGCAGAATACCGAAATATACTTCAAACACTGGAAATACAATCTCTGCTTAGGAGAGAGCTTACTGCTTACAGTAAACTGTGCTGTCATTGTTCATGTCTCCGCAAATAAAGTCTTGTATCTATCCTTGGCAAAGTCCAAGGTTTTGGTAAGATAATACTTGGTAAGGGATGTTTTCCTTTTTAAAGTATTAAATTCTGAAAATATATGTAGTTCAGGATTAACCTTCTAAATTTTGAGAAGTACTTGGATCGATTCTTGATATACCAAGGTGCTTCAAATTCAGTGCTTATTTGTGACGTGTTATTACCTGGCATGCTTTGAAACCTGTTATTGCACTTGCACTCTATGCAGGAAAACTAGTGACTGCACTTTTAGAGTAGACCTCAGAAGACAATATGCCCCATATTTAAGTATCTGCTCAAATCTCACCTCATCTATTGAAACAGGCTCTAAATAAACATAAAGGTCAGACAGGAGGGGTTTTTTTTTTGCTTCTGTGTGCAAGGGTTGTTTTCATTCTATGCATGTTTATAGGTATATTGCTGAGTCCTCTGTGTATCTGATGTGTTTCCATCTTTTTTAATTACATCAACAGAGAAAAAAAGCTTACAATGGTTTAAAATGCTAGACCAGTTCTTACTTATCTCACTTCTGTCCAGATCAGCAAGTCAGAAAAAGAACAGAGTCTTCATAATTATGAAGACAAATTTCTGTTTCATATGAAACTGTTAAAGCAGCAGGAAAAAAAAAGTGACCTAAGGACCTCAACCTTTCCCTTCCACAAAGTCAGAATACCCTTGTCCAAGCACCTGTCCCAGCTGTCCTCATAGGAATAGCAGAGCATGGAAGAGGTGGAGGCAGGCTCTGACAGATTGTTGGCTGCCGAAGCCAGAATAAATCACACAATCTTTGATCAGGAGAAATTAGGTTGCCTAGGAAAAGACCAGCAGAGGGTAGAAAGGCAGTTTTATCTTCAACTGGATGAAGAACAAATTCAGAATATTCTTCCCATTTTTCTCAGCTTTACAAACAAAACTGGGAATACTTTTTCCAGTGTAGCATATTGGAAGGCGTTGTTTTCCACGAGGGTACTGCACTTGGTTGGGAGTACCATGGGAGAGAAAGACTTGTGAACATGGGTAAGTGCTCAAAGGAATCTCCAGTGTCAATTTCCTCTCTTCAAGTCTATTTTCTTCCTCTCCTGTGTTTTCCCAAGGCATGTGTTTTTTGTTTGTTTATGTACGATGACTTCTTCTGTCCTCTTCCCTACTCTGCCTACGCAACAGCATTTTCCTTTTTATGTTTTATTCTTTCACCTCTCAAGCCCTTCACCTCCTCCAAATGTGTTGCTTCTGCATCAAGGTAGAAAAGCACAACCACAGGGGAAAAAAGAAAGCAGTTAGTTCTTCAAAGAACTAGACTGCGGCCTTACTCCCAAACCTGGGTACATATTTCTGGATATGAGAGAAAAGCAGATGAAAGGCTTGAGGTTTTTTGGACTGTTGCATTGTTAAGGCAGAATACTCATAGGAGAAAAGAGAGAAGCTACCAAGGAAGGACCAGGCATAGCCTAGACCAGTCTTGGCAATGTGGTCCTGACAAAGGAAGCTTTTGGGACTGAGAATTCTGGGGCTGAGTTGTAAGAGACTTATTTAGTTCTCTGGTTTCTATTTTTCAAATGTTGATGTAAATAAACAAGATTGCTTTATCAGCATCTCCTCACACAAACAATCTGCAAGTTCCAAAGTCTGACTTAGATCAAATAAGAAGTAACAATATATATTTATGCAGAGTGAATAATACATGAATCCCTTGCTCTCCAGGTGTAATATTGTGTTCTTTAGAATGTCATTCATTAATCTATATGACACAAACAGTGAGAGCAGGTCAATATGTTTGAAGATAATTAGGAATTGATTAGCACATGAGAAGCTAAATGAAGAGACACATTTTCCCCAATGACTGAAATTGTTGAATAGACTAGACCTAGGTGCAATCTCTTTGGATAGTGGTAGCATGAACTAGCTGTTTATGCTTATTTGGTAGCCTACTATGATTCTTACATGCTTTTTAGTCACAATTTTCAGGATACAATCTGTCATACTTGTGGATTTTACCTCTACTCTTGGTTTCTACAAATAGAACTTTGCATTTTGATTAGTAAATTCTGTGCTGTTTAAATAGAAGCCAAACGTAGCAAGTGAGAGAGACTGTTCTGCATGATTTCTTTTCCTCATCATTATTTATCACTCTGCTTACTGTATGGTCGTGTAATAATTTTTAACTAGCCAACTAATGGAAATTTTGTATAGAGCCAAGCCTTGGACCAGTGCCTTTGGGACAGCCTGAAAAACACTCCCAGTCAATGGAAAACTCTTCAGTGAGAAGAGTTCTTGAAGGTATTTCAGTAAGGTAGAATCTAATACTGGGTCTTAACCACATTGCCATTGCATCCAAGTTCTTAGCCTTCTTTGTCTGTCAGTCTTTTAGCATGATCGCAGGAATGGTCTACCCCCTTTTCAGAGACTCTCTTGAATTTCCAGGATGAATCTGTCTTTGCTTGCTTAAAAAGTTAATACACTTTCAAAAGGTATTTCAAGCTCACTTGCATAGGCAAGCTTTGCATATTAAAAATTTCAAAATAAGAATGATTTCTGGAATTTTTGCACTCTACTTCATCTCTCTTCATCTCTCTGATTCTACTTCATGAAATATAAAAACAAAACCAGAAAAAGAAAGGCTACCTGATAACCAGGGTGGCTTTGCTGGGTGGTACAATATGTAATACAGACCAGAGAGAATAGTGCACATCCTTTTAGATGACTCCAGGAGTCAGTCTAGGATTCAAAGCATATAGTGTCCATGGTAACTTTTAAACTATTTACCACGTGCTTCATTGATAGTATATGATGCTCATTTATTAATCAAAGTGTAATGCAGTGCATGTCAAATTGTTTCCAAGTCTATATATTAAGGGTATTTCATTCCATTTGTCAGTCTTATAAAATAATGAAATCACTTTTGTTTGAAAAGACCTGTTTTCCATAAAATCTAAATTCTTGACGTTAACTGTATTCCTGTCTTAAGTTGTTGTGTTTCTCCACAATTTTGCTCAGTTATGATGACAACCTAGTTATGTGTGTGCTGAAACCTTTTATTTCTTTGAAGATGTTTCCTTAGGTGATCATGTATCTCTTCTGAAATTTCCCTACTTCCCAGTGTTTTTAAAATGAATGTAAATCATACTAGCTTTGTCAACTAATCATTTTGAGACTCCTAACTATGAGACATGCCAATGTAAGTCTCTTTATCAGTCTTAGTTGATTTGGAAAGTAATGGAAATTCATTCATTCTATCTGATCTTCATCTGAGCATTCAGTATATCACCATTTGGTAAGATACTAGTTAAAATGAAGAACAGTGAAATAGACAGAAATACAGGAGAACTGGCTAAAGACAATATGACAACACATTGGTTGAAAGAATAATTCTGGTGAAAAAAAGGTTGTCTGTAGATTTCCTTGAGGATTGGTTTTGGAGGTTGATCTCATATAATAGTTTAATTAAGGATCTTGGCAGAAATAGTAGGAATGTGGTAATGAAATTTGCTTATGAAAAAATTTGGGAAGTATTATCAATACAAAGAAGAAATTGGATGACCTAAAAGACTGCAGTAATAGAAAAGTATTACATTTAATAATGAAAAGTGCCAGGTAATGCATTTAGGGACTAATAACAAGAATTTCTTCCAGAAGCTAGGGACTGATCAGTTGGAAATGACAGCAAAGGACAATGATCTGGGTCAGCCAGGGTGTGGCAATAGGACAGGTCTGTGGAAAGGGAACTTAGCACAAGGATGTATCTGGTAAAGTATTTTCAGTAGAGAAAGGGAAGTATCAGTGCCACTGTGCACTACACTGGTGAGACCTTCCTTTGGAATCCTCTTAAACAGCTCTATCTGTGTTCAAATTTTCCTGAGCTTTGTAAAGTTAGCCTTTCTGAAGCACTGGATATAATATATCAGTTTGTCTATCTTGTGTCTTCCTGTTGCTAAGCAACCTGTTGTTCCCAGTGTAAGAATTAACTTACCTGGAACCATCATGAGGTGATACCTTGTTGAATGATGAGTTTTTCTCTCTTTGGGGCCTATGTACACTTTTATATGCAATTTTGCTGCATGGAATTCAGTATATTATTTATATATAGATAGGTTCTAGCCTGTAAAATCTTTATTCTTGTGCAATCATGGCTGATAACCATATCCCTAGAGGAGTACAGGGGGCTACTGAGGGCAACAAAAGGACAGTTGAGGAGAATCTTAGTCCTTTATTGGATTTGAGGCGAAACATAGTGGCAAATATGAGGAAAAGGATGAGGAACTTCATGTCTTTTTTTTCCCAGTCTACCATAGTAAGACCTGTTCTTCTCTGGGTACCAGCCCCCTGGGATGGAAGACAGGAATGGGGAGCAGAATGAAGTTCCCATATTCCAAGGGAAAATGGTCAGCTACCTGCTACATCTGTTAGACACACAAAGGTCCATGGGGACAGATAAGTCCACACAAGGGTACTGAGGGAACCAGCAGAAGTGCTCACCAGTCAGTCCTTGCTAACTGGTCTCAGGGGACTAGAGTTTAGCAAAGTGATGCCCATATACAGGAAGGGCTGGATGAAAATTCCGTGGAACTACAGACCTGTCAGCCTGACCTCAGTGCTGGGGAAGGTCATGGAGGGGATAATCTTGAATGCCATCATGCAGCACTTGCAGGATAACCAGGGGATGAGGCCAGCCAGCATGGGTTTAGGAAAAGCATGTGCTGCCTTACCAACCTGATCTCCTTCTATAAGAAGGTGACCCTTTTAGTGGATGAGGAAAAGGCTGTGGATTTTTTCTGCCTGGAGTATGACACCATTTCCCAGAGCATTCTCCTGGAGAAACTGGCTATTTATGGCTTAGAGGGTGCATGCTGTTTTCTGGGTAAAAAACTGGCTGTTTGGCCAAGCCCAGAGAGTGGTGGTGAATGGAGTTACATCCTATTGGTGGCCAGTCACTAGTGGGGTTCCTCAAGTCTCAGTATTATGGACAATCATTATTAATATCTTTATACATAATCTGGATGAGGGGACTGAGTGCACACTCCATCATTTTGCAGATGACACTAAGTTGGGCGGGAATGTTGATCTGCTGGAGGGTAGGAAGGCTCTGCAGAGGGATCTGGAGAGGTTGGATCAATGGGCTGAGGCCAGTTGTGTGATGTTCAACAAGGCCAAGTGCTTGGTCCTTTACTTGGGTCACAACAACCTCATGCAGAGTTACAGGCTGTGGGCAGAGTGGCTGGAAAGCTGCCGATTGGAAAAGGACCTGGGGGTGCTTGTCAACAGCAGCTGAATGTAAGCTAGCATGTGCCCAGGTAGCCAAGAGGCCAGTGACATTCTGACCTGCATCAGAAATAGTGTGGACTTGTGGTCTACTTGGCAGTGGTGAGGCCACA
>VZRS01012633.1:0-35478 GCA_013398055.1 Ifrita kowaldi
GGATGGAGCACCTCTCCTACAAGAAAATGCTGAGGGAATTGGGATTGTTCCTGGAAAAGAGGAGGCTGAAGGGTGGCCTAATTGCAGCCTATCAATATCTGAAGGGAGCTGTCAAGAAAGACAGAGAGGGACTTTTTACAAGAGCATGTAGAGACAGGAGGAGGATGAATGGATTCAAACTGACAGAGAGTAGATTCAAATTATATATTAGGAAGAACTCCTTTACTGTGAGGATGGTAAGACAGTGGAACAGGTTGCCCAGGGAAGGTGTGGATGCCCTATTCCTGGAAGTGTTTAAGGTCAGGTTGGATGCAGCTTTGAGCAACCTGGTCTAGGGAAAGGTACCCCTGTCCATGCAGGGGGCCTGGAACTAGATGATCTCTAAGGCCTCTTCCAGGCCATTACATGATTATGATTGTATCAAGGTATGAATCACTGTATAAGAAATCAGAATGTTTTTCTCCAACTATCACTCCCCAGCAGAAAAAGTAACAAGAACTTGATCTTTTCAACAACTTACAAAAAGAATTTTAATATTTGTTTCCAAGTAGAAATAACAAAGTGATACAATTCAACACTTCCATAGATCAGCAACAAAGACTCCATTAGTAAACTCCACGTTTTGTTTAAAACTCAGAAAAGCAGTAATGGGCTGGCACTCTTCTGAAACAAGCTTGTATTTAAACATTCAGGCAATATCCTTTTGCTAGATAAAAAAACCATCTGGATGATAACAAAATGTCACAATTCTCTAAGCAGCTTTGAGGGGGGCCAGCCTTAATGCGAGTACTTCCTTTTTCCCCCACATCCACAAAACAGATGTTCAATCTTCAGGCAGAATAAACCACCACAAAATACAATAATCTGGAAATGCTGAAGCCAAGGAAGTTCACAATTAAGCCTGCCAAACCCCCAATCCCAAATTACAAAGGCACCACTTCAATATAGATCTACATGCATCATGACCAGTGATGCACAAACAGCAGTTTAATTTAGTTTATCTGAAATAGAAATTTGCCAACTCTTCCCCCCTACTCCAGAAAATACATTGAAGACTGCAAGGCAATACCTTAACGCGGTTCAGGCCACCACCAATGCAGACACAGGAACTATTTATCAACCCCTCTAACCAGAAATAACAGTCATGCTTCTTCAGAAATATTTACGCAACATCTGCATCGGTTCAACTGACTGTTCTCCAGACACTTTCTGCAGTGCTGTATTTTGCAGAGTTAACCTGAATGAAGTTTGAAAGAACCTAGAATTAACAATAAGAAAGAATTATCTTAATGACAGGATTTAAATTCCCTATTCTCATGTCACTGCTCTTTCCCAAGGCCACAAACAAACTTATCTGATGGACAGCAGTGACCCAGAAATAAGATCTTACCTTTGATCTTGTCAAGATGGAGGGGGAGCAAACCCAGTAGCTCAAGACAACAAAAATCCTGATGTTGACGAATGGAAGGGAATTACTTCTTGTCCATCATGCAAGTCTCTGGTGTGCTGAGAACAATACACCCAAAATTTGTGAATCCCTGATGTAAAACTGGGGCTGGTTACTAGTTTCTTGGCAGAGGTTGACTGGGCTTCCTAGTCCTCACAGTCTGCCCCGTGCTCCCTGCTGTCCACAGTATGCCAACTCAACCAGTTGGACTTACTGTGGAACTGTTTTTATGGATGATCAGGAAGTGACACACACCCCAAAATACCCAGGGAGCAGCAGCTGCTGTCAGATGTGCTTAGTAGAGAACTGCAGCAGAGTACTGGGTTTTGACCTCAGCTTATGCTGATCATTCTATGAATTCAAGATTTATAAATGCAAAGCACTACTGAAATATGGCCTCAAAAGAGAGATATGAAGAAAACACCAAGATTTCATCACCTTTCCCTCCAACCCTTCCCCTTTCAATTATCAAGTGAAGTTTAAAGCAACTTAGGCTGCTGCCTATCTGAACAAGCAGGTAAATACAAAGGATTAGCTCACAGCTTGACTAACTCACTTTAAGAATTGACTTGGATTAACTCTGAGTTGTGTTTAGCAGACAGGCTCTTAGAGCATACAAGAGGTCATATGAATTAAGTAGGCTGTTGTAAATTCACACCATACTTCAGTGATTATTCAGCTTCTCTGACTAGGTTCTCAAGATACACAATGCCCAGCAGAAACAACAAATATTTCAATCAGAATATTTGGGAGATGCCACAAATTCAAGTGGAAAACAGAAAGCCAGGAGGCAGAATGGAGTTGATGTAAAAACAGAGCAAAACCAAAAAAACCTGTGTTCTAACACATACAGTGATAGTTCAGTGTTCAAGCACTATCTAGTCTGTCTCACCACTTTTTAGTTAAACTCCTTTTACACCTCTTTAAAAGAGAAAGAAAGGTGAACAAACAATTGTATTGGACAAAAGTACAACTGAATATCAATGGATTATTCTTAAAGAAAAGCGAAAATAAAAACTAACTAGTAGTTTGCCTCCAGCTCTTCTGTTGGAACTTGGTGCACATTAGCATGGGTACAAACATTAAACACATACACACTTCAAAGCCTCCTTCAGACAGTTTCCAACAAAAGCATAAGCCATAAAGCATTACTTGGGAACCACTAAGACTTTTTTGTGACCGCACAAATAAACTAAGAAATTCAAGGGATCCAGGCCACAAAAGGAGAACGTACTGAAATCCACCCACAAACCAGATTTTTTAGGCATCCCACAATTGCACACAGCAGCTGTGTCCATGACACCAAAGCCTGAGGCCCATGCACAGCTACTCTCATCCCTGACACAGCCCACTTAGGCATGCTGGGTCTGATTTTCAGCCTCCCACTACTGAGCAGCCTCTCTTAGGTCAGCCAACCTTACACTCCCGCTCTACTCCACCCTCAGGAGATCCCACCTGGAGTACTGCGTCCAGCTCTGGATCTTTGAAGAGAAGAACAAGCAAGTTCAGAGAGGGCCACAGAAATGATCAGAAGGCTGAAGCACCTCTCTCCCCTACAAAGACAGGCTGAGACAGTTGGGGTTATTCTGCCTGGAGAAGAGAAGGTTCTGGGAAGACTTTATAGCACCTCCCAGTACCTAAAGAGGGCTTACAAAAAAAGTTGAGAAGGGACTTTTTACAAGGGTATGTAGTGATAGCACAGGGGGTAATTTACCCAGAAAGAAGGTGTATTTCGATTAGATATTAGGAATAAATTCTTTATTGTGAGGGTGGTGGAACAGGTTTCCCAGAGAAGCTGTGGATGCCCCATCCCTGGAACTGTTCTGAGGTTATGCTGCACAGCTCTTCAACCAACCTGGTCTAGTGGAAGGTGCTCCTGTCTGTGGCAGGGGCTTGGGACCTAGATGATACTTAAGGTCCCTCCCAACCCAAACCATTCTGTGATTCTATACAAGAATGCACTATGGCATGCTGGCAGAACTGACAGTGTTTTTGGAGAAACCCAATGCCTACTACTCGGTCAGCTGCTGCCTTCAGTCTTGCAGCAGCCTTCTTCCAAGAGTACTCCACTTAACCCAACGGGCAACACTGCCGGGCCAGAAGGAAGAGTAAAGCACCAGAACTTACCAAATCCTCAGTTTCCCACTACAGCTATACTGGCATCCCCCTCTAGTGGAGACACAGCTTACACAAGCCGGAGATGACACTTGCAGGGTCTTGGCGGGAAAGCTTATCAAACCACAAGAGGAACGGCCAGAGGGATATACACAACACAGAATGACTTCTGGCACAATTGTAGGAGGCAGATGCACGGCGAGGGCACAGCTGGGTTTCCTACCAACCAAGAAATGTCACCTCATCTTGGGAGCTCCAAGAAAAGTCAGTATTTTCTCCCCCTCCTTTCTCACATGCCTGGCAGTAATGAAGCACAAAGGAGCTGGGTGTGGCTTCATTGCCAAAGCTGTTCCTGCAGTTTTGTGCCACTCTTCTGAGAGAAAAAGTGACTGCTTTTGCACAAAAATTATACCAAAGGTCCCTTCACAGAGTCTTCATAGCATATTAGGAACAATTCAGAAAGAAGGGCTGATAAAGCTGTAGACAAGTCCCTCAAACAGAACTTCGTCATTAAAATCTGGGCAACCGATTGCAAGAGACTTTGTGCAGGAGATGTTGAGGACAGAAATATGCAGGATCATGGCATAAGTGTTTGCTCAGGCATATTATTTTTAAGGCATTTGTGTGTTTTACAATCACGTAATTCCCTCCTGTCATCAGGTTGTCATCAGCTTGCACATCTCCCCCTGAATTTTTTCCTCTAGGCTGAACCTCCTAGGACGCTTTTGCATGTGAAACTTAAGCAATCCAGGGCAGGAAACAGAAACACACTGTACCTCGTGGAGAAGCAGACACTAACCTATGCTATTCCTATCAACTGTTTGCAAAATTGAAAAAATTCTAGAGACTGATTTTCAGTCTATTCACTAAATACCAGGATGGTTCTGATTACAGTAATACCCTGAAGCCTCAGTCAGTTTCCAGTCCCACTAGCATGGGGTATTTGAAATAGGACACTGTAACTGCTGTAAACAAGAAACAAAAAGGCTAGGGGAGCAAACACTAATTCAGAAAAGTCTTCTTTTGTTTGCAAGGCTTCTGTACAGGGGAATACACTGCTTTGAGGTAAAGTTTTCAGTAGTTCCATCAAAAACTTTAGGAAGAGCAAAATGATCCTGATACATTGCTAGCCACACTGGGACAGCTCTCAAAACCCTCTGCAGAAACCATGTCCAGGGCAGCTCAAAGACACCTGGCTCATTTCCACAGAACTGCTCTCCATGTATGACACATTGTGGGAGGGACAGCAAGGAAAAGGAAAGACAGAAAGATCAATAAACTTGACAGACATTTATAATTGTATCTTTCAAGTACAAGTCACATTCAAGATGATACTCCTTGAACGCTGGGTACCTATCCACACATTCATTTCCCTCAAGTTGTTTGTCCCACTGCAGCATCTCAGGAAAACAATTAGTGAATTCCATTTCCTTGACAAGAGGAATGAAGGGGCAACGACCTATTGAATGCACTGGACTTATGTCTGTGGGAACGTAGCAACAAACAGGGAGACACGTGGAGAGAAACAGCTGAAAACCCCAATGAATTCTTCACTGAAAGCTCAGGCTTTGCTCCTTGACCAAATCTAATGATTACATGGATGGTTAACACATGTTCAAACAGTACTCCTAGTACATCCTAGTGTTACTGTGGCATACAGGACAACATGCTCTTACTAGCTTGGCTGGTTCATCCTGACAAGGGACAGAAACGTCTGGAGACATTCTCAGATGGATGAAGGGAACATTCAAGTTATCCTCCCGTACTGATAATTTGCCAATACAACATACAACACTTTAGCAGGGCTGTGTACACATTTGCAAAGACACCTTCCAAGTGCAATAGTCAGTGACATACAACACAGCATTAATACAGACCCTACTGTATTTCGCTCTCCTTTGGGGTTGACAAACCCATCATTACCGGCCTGAAACTATGCTGGTCTATCTAACATTCCCCCACCAACTTCTCAAATGCTTTTTTACTTCAATAATTAGTTTTATATGTTCAAAGCACGGATGCAACTATAGAAATGTTTTACAAGCACAACCTGAGGCAAGGTAGCCAAATTTCCACTTTACGTCCTACATTACAGCTTCACTACCACATGAAAGCAAGTTTTCAACTGCAACTCCTAAGAGGACTGTACATATCTTGTAAAACTACTGATCCAGTTTCTACAGGCAATCACTGAAAACACACCTGTCACAATAGGCATGGAAACAACAACTGAATTATGCACAAAAGTGAACAATTTACTTCTGTTAGCTGGAGTATCAGTGGAAGAGCTCAGACGTGTCCAGATAGGACATCATGCACACATACACGCTGCCAGCCTTTGCTACTTCATATTCGGTTACAAGTAACTGTGAAAATGGTTAGTAAAACAACCATTAAACCCTGAAAGCTCTAGGACCCAAGAAGCGACACCACTGTTGCAATAAGAGATTGTAAAAAACACTGTAACCACAAGAAAACAGATCCCACCAAGAAAGTCAGTAAGCACCTAATGCAGGCATACAAACCAAAAATATACCGACCACAACAGTCCCTCCCAGTGCAAGGCAATGCCTAGGGGCAAAGTGACCTTCTCCTGGCACTGCCATTGGCTTGAGGTACTAACCTGCCATCCTCCTCCGAGCTCTCCTGCCACCAGCCAGCCAACGGGCAGCCCCTGCAGCTGGTGCCACTCTGACAATCTGCTTCCCCTTGCCCCAAGGCAGCAGGAGAGTAGGGGTGCTCACCACCCATTGGGCTGTGCTGTGAGCTGCTGGGACAGTGACTGTTGCACTGCTGGCATCCCCGGATGCCACCGCCCCCCCTTCAGCCCTTCCACCTCACTTGACACCAGCAAAACTGATTCAGAATTGAGCAGCAAACAAACTTGGGCTTTCTTCTGCACCAGCATCCTGGATGTGGACACCCACATCCTGGCTCAGGGAGGCACACTGCCCTTCACACATTGCAGCTACACAATGCCACCCCAGTTGCCTTGCTCTGTCTCCAGCAGCAGCTCAAGGCTTCAGGACACTGTCTGGTAGGCCTGACAACCACAACAGATCAAAAGCAGGCTGCACTATCAAAGACTAAACATTTAGTGAAATCCAGCGGCTACAGACCTTTTATCAATACTCTTTTGCAGTAGACAAAACAACACTTGCCACACTTGAAAGCTACATAGGTATTACCTCCTCAGAGTTTATCAGTCTTTCTCCTTTCCTACAAACACCAACCTGAAGTATAACCATCTAAAAAATGGGTGCGACCTGTACAGCATCTCCCTTGACTGCCTGGATTACAGAAAGTCTTTGCTGGAATGTTCATGTTCAGCTCACTGCTGTTAAATAATCACCCACTTACTCAAAGAAGATACAAATTTCTCTATGCAGTAAACATTCAATACTCATCCAACATTTACTTTTTTTAGTTTAAGCTGCAGCTAACTTCTTCTTCTTAAAAAAGGGATACTACTATAGCTATATTTTTCCATCCAGGGTGAAAACAATCATCCTCAAATGGCCGAAGAACTTCTAAGAAAAACTTCTCTCCCGTAAAAAATGTACCAGCACCATTTCGTATCTGACATACATACCCTAAAAGGACGGGGAGAGAAGGGAGAGAAGGGGGCTTACAATGAAAAACAATATGCATTTCCTCTGCCAGATTTTTACCACTCTTACAATCTCCAGAATTCTGTACAGAAAGATTTTGCCTTTGATGTCAATCCAATGCTTTTTTGCTTGCTCCTGCAAGCACTGCAATATGCTATACATTTTCTAGCTGGCAAAGAAATGGATGTACTGCATAAAGTGCCTGTGAAATCCACAGTACTCCGAAAGTGACCGTGGCATGTAAATTCCTGCAGACAAGCCAGAATGGTCTGCAATATGGCAACATGAGGCCCACCGAACTGAAGCTTATCACGTGTGACTACCAAACTCACTGGCATTTTTTTCAGCAGTTTCAAAATCCACTTCAGGGGGTGTTTGCCTCTTAGTCACAGCAAGAAGCAAAAGCAGAAGGATAATATTGGGCTCTCATATTTATCACCTTTGTATTTTTCAAAAGAAAATGACAGTACCTCCAAATTTTATCTAGAGTACACCACATGGAAGCCAAAAAAAAAATCATTTCCAATGCATCTCAAGTTAAAGAAGTCACAAATAAAGATAATTCAGTTGGCACAAAAGTCTACATATGGTTCTGAGTAATACAGTATCTGTACTCCCAAAATATGTTTCCTTCTAAAAGAGATCCAGCCACCCCACTTTTGCAACGGAAGGCAGCTCTTGTGCCACTGATCCACACCACCTACCAGCACTTCAGCAGCAGACCACACTGCAATGTATGAGTGGGAAACAGCAAGGCACAACACTTGGCTCCTGTTTCCCCAGAAGGACCAGCAGCCAGGCCGTTATCCATCACAAAGTCCACCAGCACAAATCTTCAAGGCATTTGGAAAACAAAACACTCTCCACACATCCCAGACCAGAACCCTGTCCAGGCTATTCATCCTGGGAGTGGCTTGAGGAGGAGGGATGTGGTTCCCGCCCTGCAGCTGAGCTGCTGGCAGGGGCAGGCATGCATTACCCAGACTCCTTGAACCACAGCAGCCACGCAAGTCTGTGGCTGGTTTTGCCTGTCAGAAGCAAAAGGAGAAGATTCACTGTCATTTTCTGGGGTAAATGCACCAGTGCTCCCCTCTTCATGTGTACTAACCTAAATGCCTACAACATCTGGCTCAAGAAGCAGCCAGATCCAGTAGGAAGTAGGTACAGGACTGAAAAAAGCATGATCAACAAACTACTAAAGACTGTGCCTGTCAGGAAATTCTGGACACTGTGCACTAATCCAAGCAAGGCTATTGCTCCTCTGTAGAGAAATATAATACCTTAACCACCTCAAAAGTTCTTTGTCAAGAGCTTGTCAGAGAAATGCCGTGATCATGGAGTTGCCACGTGAGATGGGGACACGCATACACTATCGAAACCAGCACCACCACATAGGCTCTTTTCTTTCCTGGTGCTCAATGTTGCACAAACAGAAGCAGTACTTTCAACAATTAAAGACACCAGTCACTAAAAAATGAAAACTGATCCTAGAGTGCAACCTTCAGCCAAACAATTACCAAGATTTTGCAAGCCAGGTGTGCTGTTAACCATCTTGGGAGTATGGAAAGAGCACCAGGTAGTCAAGAAACACCGCTGGGTGAGAGAAGGAGAGGTCTGGGTACACAAAGACAGGCACTTCTCAGAATTCTCCCCTACTTTCATCAAACATCAAACCAAAGCACCAGACATTCAGATGTTCACTGTCATATGTATCAGTAGATCAATGAAGGTGCAAGAATGAACAGGTGATGCTTCTGCATGTTTTAAAGAAACTAAGCTTGAAACATAAATGAAGAAAACCAAAACTCAAGTTCCATGACATGTCAGTAGAACAGCAGCTCTCATTTCCTTGACAGAGCTTTCTTCTGTCCCGGGAATAATTTTGTATTTCTGTCAAAGCAACACATCAGCCTCTCACCTGATCCAAAGCCATTCAGTGCCAGTACAGATTTTACCGTTGACATCTATGGGCCATGAATGAAGCCTTAAGCTTCTGCTTTAGCTATGAAGAAAAACACTTGAGGGAGAACAGGTAGTGTGTAAGTTGCAGCACTATTGAAGAGTGCCACATCTCTACAGTATCACCTTGACACACCTGGAAAAGTCAAAACCACATCAGGCGCTACATAACCACTGCCAGTTCAAGCTATTACTGTCTCAAGTCTCTCATGATCAAGCATTTCTGGAGAGCAGCATCCTCCCTTCAGATTATCAAAAACCCTAAGGCAACAAAACAAGGACCATACCTAAATTGAAAGCAATCTTAAAGAAAAGGACATGGGAAGATGGAAAAAGAAAAGACATGCTCTTTATTTTCTCAAAAGTTGGTTTTCTTTTCACCCTAAACTGATACAAAAAATAATACAGCTCAGTGTGAAAGATGAAGCAGTGCACAACATATAAAGAACTAATCCACTAACTACAGGTGCTGGAGGGATCAAATATTGATTGTTCTGTCCTTCGTTAAGTAAAACAGTTGTATGCATCTTTCCCCTGGCATTATGTGTAGCAGCCACTCTTCAAATATCCCATTTAGATGGATTTAAGCTGAATTTAAGTGTTCCTTAAATTATTTGCATTTTTCTTTATGAAAGGAAGGAAATTGCACTTATGTAGCAAGTTTTAATTTTGTGAGGGAAATAACAGTAAAAAGGACAACTGCCACACAGTACAACCTGTTCCCACCCTCAAATTCTTCCATGCATCATTGGGCATCACCAAGACCATAAGCAACGGCTGTGAAGAGCTCCTCACTCAGCCTTGATGGCAAAAGAGCTGCTCTCAGTTCTCCTCTGCATCCATATGATAGAAAAAGCCAGATACACAGCAGCAGTGCTCAGTAAGTGCTGGCAGGTCACCACCTAGAGGTGCTCAAAGCCAGCTCTTCTGACATCTGGAGAAGGCAGCTCACCTCTGAGAGCGCTCAAACTGCTGGGTATTCAAAGGGAAGATGGTGGTGGTCTCCCAAAGGAATAAACTGCTCAGAAGAATTACCTGCCTTTTGATTTAAACCTCTGAATATGAGACAAAGCAAGATCAATATGGAGGGGCCACTGAGAAATGGCTAACTATCCATTAAGGTCTTACTGAGGGCTCATCACAGTGATATAAAAGTGAATCCCATGTAAGTACTACCCAAATTTCTACTCCAGAGCAAAACACTTCCTTCAACACCCTCTCCTGGATTCCCCAAATAGTTTCACTGTGTGACGCTACAAGACAAAGTTAAAGACAGATTTTTATTTTCTCCCATTTTTAAGCAGAGAAGGAATTATATTTTAGCTACAGTCTTCCAGAGTTACTGATGAAAACCACATGACCACAAAGTATTTTTGCACACAGTGATAAGGTTGTCTCTTACTCACACGTGGAGTTCACATATTAAAGCTGGGTAAGCAGTGTAGCATTACTTTAATTTTGCATTTTCCATGTGTTTCGTCTCAAAAGCTGTTTAACCTTTCGACCCTCAATATTTGTTTTGAAGAGCGGAGGAAGAGAAAGCAGACACCAGCCAATGTTTTCCTCTCTCCAACCAGCACTGCTACTGCTAAGTTCTCAGAACAAGGTTTATAGCAGCCAAGGGTCTAACTAGCACAATCTGTAATAGGGAGTGATAAAGACAACACCACACTGATCATGCAACAGTGCTTCTCAGTATTCCTAAATAACATTTCCTTGGTTTTTTGCCACACAAAAAGGAAAACAACCACCGTTCATGTACAACTGCACAGGATGAGACAGTGTCAATCTACTCTGGAGTAGGACAGCTTTTGATTTTGTGTGGTTAATATTTAATAAAAATAACAGTAAAACACAGGCCTATCAAGTTGCTTTGTAAGTCCGAGCACATATCAGTTAAGGAAAAACATGCGGCACGCCTATAGCCAGTAATAGCGAGCTGCAGGGCAGAGCTTCACTCATGCCTGTGCACACAGAGTATTGCTTCAGTCCACTGCTGAAATTGCCAGAAATATTATTTTAGTACTACAGTATAGCCCATCCTCGCACAAGAGTAACAGGCTGCATGGCACACAGCCCTGGCCGCCAAATTGAAACATGACTCCCAGACCTGAGAGTGATTCATTTCAGACCAAATGGTACAACACACCAAACCTGACCTACAATGCAGAAACTTTCTTTGAAAAGATAAGAGTTGCAGCAGTTCTTAGCAGTAAAAAATTGCAGCTACCCCAATGGCCCCACACTTTGAGAACACAAGTTGCCTACAAGGTCTCCCCCAAGTTATTTTGCCTTGAAACTCCAAAAAACCCCAAACCAAACAGAAAAACACATGCAAATGAGCAAACAACAACAACAGCAAAACCACACAAAAAAACAACCCAAACCTGGAGCAAATAAGGATGGGGGAAAAAAAAAAAAGAAGAAAGGGGGGATTTGGGCAGCTTCTAACAGTCACAGACAACTGAAATCATGAAGGTGTGAGCTTGTTTCACAGAGAAATCCCCAAGAAAATTAAATTTAGACATTCCAACATTTTTCTGATAACGAAAACTCTTCACATATTTCCATAGGAAGCAGTTTTTTGGGATGGTTCCCCCTGTGGAGCTATTTAAAAAGAACATAGGAAAAGAAGTGAGAGGAAGAAACTTGGTCCCTCTGGTTCCACCTCTGTCTTCTCACTTCAGTTTGCTAACGGCTTTTGTCCTCTAGCTTCTCTCCTGTTCTTCCCCGCTCCCAGTCTTTCTCTAATAATGCACACCCTTACGCTTGTCATTCACCTTCTCCCTGTCCTTTACCTTTGTAAACACCATGGATACACCGACACTGCTCCCACCGGACTTTAGCAGGCTCTTCGTATGAAGGACTGAGGAAGTCAGGACAGAGAGGTGGCAACCATTTTTTATCTAGGACTTTTTCCACTGCCTTAATTTGGTATAAATAAATCCGAAGAGATTTCGTGGGGGACGGGGGGAGGAAAGAAAAAAAAAAAAAAGAAAAGAAAAATAGGAAGATAGACCCTAAGTCCTGTTAGAGTTCCTTAATCAAACAAGTGCCCATCACTTATTCCAGGCCAGCTCCGGAGAGGTTAGTCCAGCAGGAACAGCAGCCTGACCCGACGCCTGCAGCCCGATCGAGCCCATTCCGAAGGAGCCCTACGCCGCAGAGGGCCCCCCGCCAACGCGCGCCGCCCCGCGCACCACTGCGCGCCGCGGGACTTACACCAGGTTCGGAAACACGAGAGAAAATCCAAAGTGAGGAGGAGAAGGGCGCCGTGGGCACGGAGCCCTCGGGGAATGGGAAGCAGGCACCTTTTCGCAGGCGAGAATGGCGGGACCCCCCTCCCCGCTCCGCCCCCCGGGCCCGCTGCGCTGCGCTTACCTGCGGGAGCTGCGCGGGCGCGGCTGGAGGGAGCGCGGCGCCGCCGCCGCCGGCGCGCACAGACGGAGGGAGGGAGGGAGCGAGNGCCCCGCCTGCGGCCACCCGCTCTCCCCAGCAGACCTTCGCCGGTCGCGGAGGCTGCCTCGGGAAAGGGCCGTGGGGTTCGGGCTGCGTGGCGTGGTATGCAGGTGTTTATGGAGCAGCCACAGTGCTCGTCCTGTGAAACTTTTCGAATATCTTGCCGATGTCGGCAGGAGCCGTTTGGGAGCTTCAGTCGTAGGAATAGTCAGTTTGCAGGTTCACCGAACACTCATGGTTGGAAAGGGACAGGGTTGCACAATAGACAGTTTTCCAGATTAGAAGAATTATTTTATTATACAAAACCAGGTTCAAATTACTTCTTCTTCCCCACCCCCTGCCCCCCATCAGTTTTTACTGTGAAAAACTCTGATTTCATTGGATTGCAGGAGCATCTAGAGGCCACTTTTGCACGTACATGCATCAAGTGAAAAGACGTATGTTGCTCAACACTTAGTGTTCAGTGGCTGAAATGGCTAAGCGTTTCTAACCCCTGTAGGGAGATTTCTAGGGACGTTGCACACAGCTGTACAAGCCATCAATGCCTCTAGCAGTACAAAAGCCTATAATGAAGCACCAAACCCACTTAAAGCACTCGTATTTCCCAAGGAACCAGAAAGCAGCAGAGACAATTCTCTACTCTGATCTTTGCTTGTGTGCCATCAACACCGTGACGACACTGTCTACTGGCAGTATCTGCTGCACCACGGGTATGGTTATTAGGAAGGTTTCTTGCATCAGTGAGAGCAGGTCTCTTGCTGTCATGGCTGGTGAGGTGCTTTTTCTCTTTAGGAAGTTGTTGTCACCACAGCACTTGTTTTTGTACTTCAACATGCTGAAAAGTTTTGTTAAGTATTCAGCGGGTTATTAACTTTGGAAAATGCTGGATTTCATCTTCTACCTGTTCCAAGCAAGCTACCAAGTGTTTGCAAGAAGTGACCAAGAAGCATGTTCTGTTACAAGCTCTAATACGTGGTTTAGCATCTATACGCCAATTATGGTGACAGATCTTAGTAATTTTCTCACCTATGCTCAGGCCACATCCTGGACAACTGGACAACTGCAGGCTTGAAACTGTGCTCAAACTGCACGTGTCCTCCCCTGGTGGTGGAAAAGGGAAGATTTACACGAGCCACTGATTAGAGAGCAGGTCTTCAGAATGCAAAATTGATTCTTCCAGTCCTGTGGAAGTATTTCTTCTGTAGCTGCATTATAAACCAGATTTCACTCATCTTTTCTGGGACATGAACTGCCTGTACATGTCTACAAAGTCTGTCTTGTCCTCAGTCGGTTGCCCAGACACCACTATAAGAACCAAGATTAACTTAAAAGCATTCAAAGCTTCAAGCAAAGGGTGATCTGACAAGATTTACATCTCTGTGGGTGAGACCTACAACCTCAGGCATGCAGGAGCCTTCTTCAGCAGGACAGTGCTTGCTGCTAAGAGCTACCACATCGGCAAATTGGAAATCACCACTGCTTAGCATCCCTATGGTTAATCAAAAATTGCTGGCTGGGATGTTCTCTGCAGCAACTCTAGCTACTGACCCCTGCAGGAAAATAGCAGTCCTGAGCTCATGGGGAAAGCCTGATCTGTGCATGAGATGGAATTATATGCAGGTAAAATGACCACAAACATTTAAAAGAAAAGTATTTTTGAGTCTACTTGCAGCAAACTGATGTAGGTAAAGCAGCAATGTTTTTTCAGTTCTTTTGTTTTCTGTTAGTGACTTCAGGCATGCTTGCCCAGCCCTGAAACATTGACTTGTCATTTATTCAAGGATAATGTAATTAATTCTTAGTCAACCACTCTTGCTCTAAATAGAAAATATAGGGAATATTCAGTAAATCTTACAAACAAGCAAATATTGAAGGTCCAGGGAAGATCACATGGTCTGACGTTTAATGAATGTAACTGCTATGAGACTTGGCTGTGGTGCTCTGTGGTCTGAGACGTGTTTATGTAATCACACACAGATGTACTGAATTGCATTCGCTAGGGAAGTAGTTTTCACATCCTTCAGTCTGGAAAAAACTTCTGTTTCCAGAACAAACCATGTAAGTTCCATGTGCTCAATTTAGTGAATTGATTCAAATCATAAGTATGCTTAACATGTGCAGACACTGATATATTTATATTTAATTCTCAGCATTCATACAGTTTCAACTGAGTGGCTGCAAGATTAGTCATACAGACCCAGAAAAGTTAAACATCTAATTCCTCTTCAGTCTGGGCCTGGAAAGTACCTCTTGTGTTTTTAATAAAAAATAAAAATTCACGGAATTTACACTTAAGATGTCTCTTCGCTCTGTCACTTCTCTATGCAGTGTACTCTGATGTGGACAGCAATGGATAATTTTATTTTGGAAATGTGCTGAAATTAGAAATGTGCTGAAATTTTCAGTGCAATGGATGCTTTGAACGAAGCATTAGATGAGATCAGTACTAATTACTGTGGAAAAAAATGGCATGCTTCTGCACTATCTGATATAAGAATAATTAGAGACCTCAAACAATATTTTCACTTTTTATTGATCATCTTTTATTTCTTAAAGTCCCACCATTTGCAGTAGATTGCTAAAACGTGTTACGTTACAAAGAACATCTCCAACAATTCACAAAGAATAAAGCACTCTCTGGAGTTTGACATTTTGCTCATTTGTTACATACATACTGTCTGAAGCCCAGTGCTCACATGCTGGGGATCTCTGCATCCTCTTCAAATCTGAGCACGTAACATTAACTACAGTTAGAAAACATGCTGTTTTCCAGAGAAACTTCATACACATCAGAAATCTGAAAGAAAGAAAGCAGCCCTATCCATAAAGCCATGTCATCTTTGTTCTGTGACAGCTGGCAGTGCTTCTGCCCTGGTTCAGTCTCCTGAGGGCTCCTGCTGTGATGCAGGAGCAGTGCATGATGTCCTGTGAGCCACAAACTCCTCTAAAACCTCTAAAGTTCTCAAGGTAAAAGTGCAGCTTTTTCCATGGAAAGTCTCTCTTTCCCTGGTTCAGCCTCTTGTTGCCTGGACCTAAGGATATCCTAATCCTTCTGAAGTGTAGCGCATTGCTGCAAAGCTGATGTGACCATAGTGGTCCTGGACACCAAGCTTTGGCTCTTCATGGCTTTCTGCCCATGCCCAGCCCCTAACAGCTCGGCTGCAAGGCCAGGATTGAAGGAGAAACGGGTGCCCGTAGGTGCCTGAGCACACTGAGGGTTAGGGATGTATCCACAAAAGCAGAGGAGATGGTTGTTCCTCGTAGCCTCAAGGATAGGCAAGATCTAGGTCAGATCATGCTGTTTAGACAATGCCAGTGCCAGACATGAGAGCAGCATCTGTCCAAGCAACCAGGGCTCAGGGCTCTTTGTGAAAGGAGGTTTGGGTTTGTCCTGGCACTTGCAACTATGGCACATGACCCTGAGATGACTGGACTAGGGTTTGCAAGGTGCTTCAGGCAGTTACTGTCAGAGATGCAAAGGAATTCAGTGCGTTAGTGACTAATCCAGTAACATCTCAAACGGAACCATAACCCTCTGTGTTACTGTCAAGAGTCTTACGAACCATGTGCTGTGAGATGCCTCAACAAGAGCTGATGGCTGTGTGAAGCATATGGGGTTTGTCTGGGGCAGGCGTAGGGCCAGTAGGTTGCCAGGAGGCTCCCGGATGGAAGCTGATGGTTGTAGCTTCACTGTGGTGAGGTGAGGCGAGATAGTGAGGAGGAGCTATGGTTTTGTGTACAGAGTCAGGGATGGCTGCAGGTTCCATGGAGGAAAGGAGGGCAGTGGGGGGAGGCTGGGCGAGTGTCTCCCATGGGATGGCTGCAGCATTAAACGCTCCCCCACGTGTTCTTCAGCTCCAAGGAGCACATGTGTTGGAGCCTGGGGCTGGGTCACCACTGCTGTTTCAGGGAAGCTGTGCATTTATGCTGCCTGAACACTGCTGCTCATTCAGCCTTTTGTTTTCCAGGTCGTTGAAAAAACATTTGTTTGTAGGGTGATAAGGGATGACTGGATAGTGAATGCTGTTCTGACTTGTCTCTTCTTCAAGCGCAGGGCCCTGGTCTGCCATGAAATGACTGAAATCCCCCTTCTCATGAGGATACAGGGAAACAAGGAAAGCTTTACCTCCAGCAAGTGCAGTGGCAGCTGTTGGGTGCAGTGCTCCAGCACCTGCCCTTCTGGCTATAGCTGCAAGGTCCAATGAATATAAAATCTTGCTCCAACAGAGATCCTTAGTCAACAGACAGCATCTAAAATCCATAATTTATCCTCTCTGTGCCCTTTCACCTTGAACTGGATGATATTTGTACACCAATAAATTGACTGCCATACCCCTTCACAGGATTAAGAAAAATAAATTGCTCAGAAAAAGTCAGATGGATGCCTCTGCACTGTATATAACTTTTCACATCAGTTTGGTCTGTTTAAATGCCAGGTCTTACATGGAGCTCCTGGAGTGAGTCCAGCAGAGGACAACAAAGGGGCTGGAACATCTCTCTTACAAGGAAATGATGAGGGAGCTGGGCCTGTTCAGCTTCAAGAACTGGTGACTGAGAGGGGACCTCTTCAACATCTAAAAATATCTGTAGGGAGGGTGCCAAGAGACGGGAGCCAGGCTCTTCTTGGTGGTGCCAGTGTGCCAAGTAATAGGACAAGAGGCAATGGACAAAAACTGATGCTCAGGAATTTCCACCTGAACATGAGGAAGAATTTCTTTACTGTGCAGGTGAACAAAAACTGGAACAAGCCGCTCAGAGAGGTTGTGGACTCTCCCTCACTGGAGATATTCAGGAAGTGTCTGGATACAATCCTGTGCCATGTGCTCTGGGATGACCCTGAAGCTGGACCAGATGACCCACTGTGGTCCTTTCCAATCTCACCTGTTCTGTGATTCTGTGGGCTTTGACGAGCTGCTGGAGCTATCATTTGAAAAAAGTAAATAACGGCAAGTGAAAAAGTCAGTCCTACATTAGAATTATGTTTCCTTCAAGAGACAGTGTTTCTTACTAGCGTCTAAGTGTTGTTATTTTTACTGAAATAATGATTGACCCCTTCTCTCTCTTCTAGAGCTTCAGCAGCAGAAGTCACTAAAAGTTTTCCAAGACGTGCCATGTCCACAATGGGATGGGTAACACACACTCAAACCCAAAGGAGAAATACTATGGGACTGAAGCTTTAACTGACCAAAACTGAACCCACTCCCACCCACCAACCTTCCCAAAACAGAGGAGAGGGCCTGTAATACTAGCTGAACAATAAAGAATTTGGATATATTTAGTTAATGAAAGCTGTTGCTGGAAGGTAAGATTGGGTCATTTATGTCTGCACAATAGCAGCCCCAGAGTAGAACATATGAATACCAGATGGCTGGAACTGTTCCATTAATGAACTGATGCATTCATTGTTCTAAATTTGATTTTGTATCTTGTTCCTTATAATGATTTGATTGCACCATTAAAAACTTTCCATAACCTCAGAATTCCTGAGAATGCAAAAGAAGAGATGCCTCTGTCCCCACTTTCTACTGACCCGCAGGTGTGCACCACCTCTGTCAGTCAAGCTGATGAATACATTTCATGCTCTTTTCTCAGTTTTTCCATTTAAATAATGCATGCAGGATCCATGCACAATAATATTCTTCCAAGGCACAGGAAAATGCATGCCAGGTGACACTCCATTATAGTCAACGGGGTTATCCTGTGATGAATATGTAGGACAGAAGAAAATCATAGTTGTAGGTACATAGGGAGAAATTCCTTCCTGGTATGTGCAAACACAGGAACAATGTCAGGCACTAGGAGATACACTTTTCCTTCAGAGCAGATGTCCCCTTTATTAAACATAATTCCTACTGCAATGATCTTTCCGGTCTCCAAGCTTAATTAATGAACAGTCTGGGAACCCACTTCTTGTGTGTGTTACCACAGGCAGATTAATTTTTCTGGCTTACACACCTCCTCTGTAAACGTTCTCTCTGCTCCACTACTCAACTCCAGCCCTGGCTCTATATTCACTGTGGCTCCACTGACACCCTTTGTCACAAAAAGGCCTGGTGTAGTTAGGTGACAGACATATTTCTGTCCTTTGTGGCTCATCTCTGATCCTCAGACATAATGGACAGGGAAAAAGAAAAAAATTCAAATCTAGAATTAGGTTAGCTGTGAGCAAAGGCTTTCTACCAGAGCTGGGCTTCTGCTACCCACTTGTCTTTGAGAGGCTGGAAAGGCTCCGATCCTGGAAAGACTCCTGGTGTCGGAAGTGACACCAGGTCTCTTATTTCTTATTTTGCTTCCATTTCAGTCCTTTTGAGGTTGCACTTATTAAGAAAGCTAAAATTAGAGTAAAATAAATTTTTAAAAACCCCGAAAAACAACAAAGAACAAACAGGAGGGAAAAAAATGGAAGTAGACAAGTGTGGATGCAGACTGCTCACAAGACCCTTGGAGGCAAGTTCTGCTTTCTTCTCTTTCCTGGGGCTCTTCTGCCTTCTTTTTCAACCCAGCTCCCCCAAACCTCTGCTGGTGTTGGTAGATATTAGTTATCTCTGATACAGCTTTTTGGGGCAGGGCCACACTGAGAAAGAAGCAGAGGTCAGATCGTAGGGGAAATTTTCGTGTCAACCCTCCTTAGCAGGAAGGCAGGAGACATGGGTACCAGATAACAGAGCTGGAAACCCATTTTTCTAGGCACTCCATTTCCCTAAGAAGAACATCCCAGGTTTTTCCTGGGATGCTCTGCGAGATTTGCTTCTCCTGAACTTCAGCATTGTGTCTCAGGGACGCTAAAGGCAGGGAATGATCTCCAGCTTATAAGAATGGGATTCACACCATCTCATTACTTGTTCCACAGACACTATTAGGGTTATCTAACACCCATCCTGCAGGTGTTGGGCACACAAGGAAGCTGCAGGAAACCCTTCTGTGTCTTTCTGGAATAGGGGAAGAGGACAATCTGCGGCACCCCAGATGGAAAGAGGTGTGTAGGTCTGGATTCAGTTCCCCACCCAGAGAGAGCAAACTAGGATGACCGAGATATCTGAAGGCTTTTCTCAGCTCCATGGGAGCAAAGCCCATGTAATCCAGCTGCTGCACCCTTAGGAGTGCTCTGCTGGGTGGCTGCCACAGTGCTGCTTTCCCAATCAGGCTGATGCTGTGTACTCGGTGAAATGCCCCTGCTCTGCCTCACAAGCACGGGGAAAACCTTGGGGTCAGTCCAGCCTTGTTAGTTAATAATTGAAGGCCTGGTTGCCTGCTATTCCCTTTGCTATTTAGGGCTGAATCACTGCTTGTGTTTACAATCCCACACATAGTATTTGCAGCATTTGTTTGCAATTGTTCTTGTAGTTCCTTTGTATTTCTTTCACAGGGCAGGCAGAGTAAGGGCTACAATGGAAAACAAGTAGAAAGCCATTTGTTTAATGCCAGCAAAGTGGTGGGACATAGTCCTTGACCTCATCAACTAAAGCCACTTTAAACCTGATGGAAGTCTAACCCCATATTTTTAAAATATGAGCACACCTTTCTTGGTGGCACATCTACTTTTTTGACCAGCTGCCAGAAGCTGGCTGGCTTGGACTGTGATTTTCTAAGGTTTCTCGGTGCCCAGCTCTCCTTTCTTTCACTAGGAAAAAGGTGTTCAAAGTGCATGGTAATTTCCATAGTAACTCTTCGGAGACATACTTGCCCTGATGGTGACCTCCTCAGCACTGAGAGAAACAAAAAATAGCTCCAGCTCTGGCTTTTGAGCTGTGCCATAAAACAAACTTGGGGCCCCATCAGATTTTGGTTTTTAATTTTTGCCTTCAGGAGCCTGTCAGGCAGCACAGAACAAAGAGCCACCCAGGAGGGGCAGGAAGGAGGCTGAGGAGGGCGTACAGCCTGTGCAGGACCCTGTATAGGGGCAGTGAAATCAGAAATGAGAAAAGCAAAAGTAAAGGAACAACAACCAAGTCCCCTGTGTCATCAGTCACATGTCAGAAGGGCTGAGTGCAACAAAGAGAGTAAAAAGGGAGGAGGAGAGGTGTCAGGCGCAAAGCTGAGCTGTTTCCCTACGTGTTTATTTGTTCTATTTCTCAGTACAGAATCTAGTGGCTTGTTAATTAGAATATATTGTTTGAAATTTCCTGTCACAGAACTGGGGTTTTTAGACTATGTCAGAAATAAGCTGTTTGGTAGGCAGAAGAATATGGGTTGCTGATACCTGTAGTTTTGTTGATGGTAGTAATGGATATCAGGTTGTTCAGGACTAGCAATATTTGAATTCAAGTCCTTGCTCTACCAAGGCTTAAGATCTTCAAGCCAAGAGCATGTATATATTTTTATGGAAAACATGTTTTATCAGTCATCAATTTTGCACACAAAGGATGAGTAGCCAAGGCAACCTCTGTGGCAGCTATTACACTCGGGGTCAGACTTAATTGCCTTTCCCTGAGCCTTCAAATAGAGAAGTACGTAATACACTGAATGAAAAGGGCCAGCTTGATTGTGCATCAGTCTGACCAAGAAACATCCTGCCTTCCAGAAAGTAATAACTGTGTTAAATGGAAGGGAAAAAGGTGTGCTGCGTTACAGGAACGAGGCACTGACCTCTACAGAGGTTAACAGGCAATGTACCAAACGGAGATTTTTTGTTCATTAGGAGGAAACATGAGAGTATAATTAGAAACAGGCCATACTGCATGGTTTTGCCCACTACTACTATTCAACACAGTAGAATAGAGGAAGGTATTCACTAGTTTTGGGATTGAATTAACAACCAGAAACTTAACAGTGAGTGATTAAAATGGGCATTAATTTTTTTCCCCATAGCAGTTAGGAGAAGAACCTGTAATTGAGTATTTGAGCTTAACATCAGAAGAATAATGGTAATTTTTAAGAACATGATTTTAAAAATTATTTTATAATACAGCTAATGAAGAGGAACGTGCACTATTTGAATGATCATTAAGTGGATGCAACAATCAAAGGCAATAGGAAATCTTTAATATACCACCTGAGACTGATCTCTTCAAATTGTTCTGGAACCTGTCCACAGAAGACCCTGGGCCAAAATTCAGTCTCCAGATAATAAACTGTGCATGAAGTCTGAAAACAAAGACTTCTTCTTTCTTTGAGGTAGGTGCACACGCCCTGTGAAGGTTAATGGGAACTGCAGAAGCATTTGCTCTACAGGGAAGTGGAGTTAAAAACCCACATTATTAAATTGCTCAACCAGAAATTTGGTCTTTAGGACTTACACAGATATATTGAAATTATTTGGGTTTTTTTTTCCTTCTCAGCAAAAACACTCATGAAAGTTGCAAAATGTTGAGGTTGAACGCGAAGAAATAGGTCAGGGTGCAAGTTTGTTTGCCTCTATATACTGGGAGCCTTACTGCTGAATTGCACACGCTCGTGGCCACTTACTTAAACTACGTAACATTGAGGCTTCACAAATCTGGATTGTTTTGTGTTGAACTTGTTCTAGTCAGGAAGAAATTCTTAAGCCAGGGATTTGACCCAATCTCTTGGTCACAGAAATGACTCCTGACTCAGGTGGAGTAAGGCTTGAATCACTGGAAACAGCAGTATCACTGTGCCTCTTTCCATTTGACTGGCATCTATCAGACAAGATTCATAGTCTGAAAAAGAAATAAACAGAAATAAGCCTCCTTTTCAGACAAAATCCTCCAGATACCATTTTGAGTCACTGATCCATCATCCCGGCAACATATCTTACTTTCTGACACACAGTAAAAAATATATGTTTGAAAATTGCAATGACGAAAAAGAAGGATTCCCTTTATGTGACTGCAAAGAATCTACCTTTCTTCTTCAAGGTGTATTTGAGGAGTATAAACAGCTGAATGGGTCAAGTGAAATCCACTCCCCACCCTGGCGTCTTTCCAGACAAGGGTGAATGTGGCTGCATGGTTGTGAATGTTCTTGCAACTCAGGTAAGGTGAGCTTATGTGGTCCTGTAAACACTGATTAAGTGAAGTTACCTATTGTGTGACAGATCTGAAAAATCCTGATGTAAAATGATTTAAAAAAATTTATGAGAGGACTGTCATTGTATACAGTCTCTAAATTTTAAATTAAAGTCTGTATAATGTGCTAAGTAAACCTGTTGAGTACCAGGATTTATTACACCTTCATGAACTTTGCTAAGATAGCTTTTAAATTTATTGCATTAAAGAATATATTCTCAGCCAAACTCTTCTGGACCCTATTATTCTCTTTTTCCTTTTGAACTGTGACCCATTCTTTGTGCCTAGCATGATTCAGCCAAGCTTTTACCTACTACAGTAAATGAAAGATTACTTTTTTTTGGGAGATAGTACCTAATAAGAAGATGACCATGAAGACATTCACGCAGCTACATGCATAACTTGTGTGAACTCCAGAAGTCAGTTACTGCCACAAAGTACAAAGGTTGTATAGGCAATGATGAGTTAATGTTTGGGGTCAAAATCAAGCTCTCAGTGTCAGTAAAGGGCCAATATAATTTATGTGGCTTTATGTGAAGGGGTCCACACATTCAGCTAAAGCATGCCGAGGTAGCTTAGCCTGCGACTGCCATTAGTACCTGAAAGGAGTGTGACAGAACAATATCCCTCATATTCAAAATAGGAATAGAGCCTTGTATTTTAGCAGATTCCCAGGAAGCCTGGAGCAATGCGCTCCTTGTGACTCAGGACGGTTGGTTTCCACATGCTCTTTTGGTCAGCCATTGAAGCGAGGATTGCGCACAGTGCTGCTCCCCAAATTGCAAATCTCCTCACACTGCTCATTCAGCAGAACAAATACCCGTGCTCCCTGGAATGAAGCCTGAGAATAAAAGGCAGCAGGACTTCCCTATTCTGCTTCCTACTGAGTCAGGAGCTTGGGCTTTGTTATGCCAAAAATTTATTGGCTTTACATTGCTGGAAGTACAAAATACTCTGAGTACAAGAAATAGCAGATTATCTCTCATAGTAAGTATGCTGCCTGTGCAGAGCAGGAAAAGCTCCTTTCAGCATCATTGGCATGATGAGAACATCTACCATCCCATTCTGGTTTCCACTCTGCCTCCAAGAGTCTACCAAGAACAGTGAATCTGCTTATCTTCTACTCGCATATGAATTTTACCTGGAGGAGGATTATCTTCAGGTGAATAGTGCATGGTTGCCTGTAAAAAAAGTATCTGTTTTCTAAAAAGTCACTATCTGTAGAAACTCTCGTCAACATGGAGTAATGGAGATTAGGCTGGAGACAGGAGAAGTGGGGGAGGGGTGTGGCATGTGCAGTTCTGGGACCCACCTGTGAGCTGGGCACCTGCTGCAGTCCAGAACAGCTCCGAAGATTTCTGGAGCATGCCAGGGTCAAAGGTTTCAAGGAGAGAGTCCCTCAGAATATGGAATGGAGGGGGGAGCCTTGAAAACTTTGAAGTTAATAACTGTAGTAAAAAATACATATATTCTCGTTTCAAATGTTCCATTTAAATGCATCAATGCAAAACTTGGTGAAAGCAACAGTAGGGATTTGTAAACTCTTTGAGGCGGAGACCAGGCTTTGACAGTCTTCAGAAGAGTGAAACATCAGCTTTAAGTCGAACCCACAAGTCCTATAATTAAAAAAAAAAAAAAAAAAAAATGCAGTTGGTGCACGGCCACCCCATACATCTTTAGCTGTTGCAAGCATGTGACTCCTGGCTTGGAGTTTCGAATGACACAAAAGGTATGTTGGCATAGAGTATCCTTGCTCCTTACCACGTCTTGCTGTGCACTCTTACTGACACAGACATTGTCCTGGCTTCAGTCTGTGCCGCACACTTCCAGCTCTGCGTAAACCAGCGTGTCACTGCCATAGTGACACAGACACGAACCGGAGCTCCCTCATGACATCACAGCCACGAGACTGGCCTGGCTTTGCCAGCTGACAGTGGAAATGCCACGCCTGACTCTCAGTGAGGCAGAGCACAGGACGTGCGGTGCAGGGCCACAGAGCACGGGGGTAAAACAGGGGCCTCTGTGACAAAAGGAGGCCAATCTCCAACAGAAAAACAAATCCTGTGCTGGGATTTTAAAATGATCATGTCACAGCTTGGAGCCACTCTGTAAAAGCTCCACCCACTGCTGTGTGATGGCAGACTTGGTGGTTCACAGGTGGCAGAACTGTAAAAAGCCAGGAAACCATCAAATAAGCACAGCTGTGACACATAAAGTTCCCCTTCCACCCTGCAGCAAATCTGAAAACAGGCTAACTCTGAACATTCCTCCTCCTCTGGTCCATGAGGCACGTGAAATAGGAATAGCTTGGCACTGGGGGGCAAAGATGCAAACTTGGCTATCAAACCCTCTTCTAGCTCCACCACTGTCAGTGTGCCGCTGCCACTCAGAAAAACTGTGCTAAGAAGATGCATCTGATTGAATCACATGGAGTGAAAAGACTAGGTATAGAGCAGAAATGTTGAAAGGCTGTATAATGTTCTGGGATGTTGGAGCAGAAATTTATTAAAAAGCAAGAAAACTGAAGTTGGCAAAACCAAATGTCTAGCATAATAACAATAAAATGCCTTTTGTCCTCAATATCATCCCATGGGTCTCATTGTTTCCTTTTGCAAACAACATTATCTGGAGAACAGACAAAATTTCCATTTAGTCAAAGAACTGTGGCTGTCTCCAGTCATCTGTATGCTACAGGAACGTGGGGGCAGAAAAAATGAGTTGTGCTTTTATAAAAAAACGTTTTGACCATACCTGAAGACCTCACCTAAGATTAATGTTTTAAAAGCAAGCATATTTCTCTTTCATTTTCCTTAAGACTGAAGTCATCAGTGATGCCATAAATCTCTTCTGCCAGCAGTAAAAGACATGTTTTGCCCTGTAGGCATGACTGATTTTAGATTTCATATTAAGATTTGATCAATACGTGGTTTGTGTATGTGAACATTTCAGGGGAAAAAGGTAGACTGGCTTTCAAAGGCGGAGGTAACTGCTTGAAGCCGAAATGTACATGCCAAAGACACACATTCCTCCTCCTCATTTGGGTCTCTTCCTTTCAAAGTACACGGACCTCCTTTGTCTCTTTATCTGCGTCTACTTCAAAATGCCAGTCAGTTTAGTCTATGTAGGAGACTTCTAAGCTAAGTCTAATAAACACCTCTGTCGTACTGAATATCTCTTGTAGTAAGTTTTTCAGTGTTGTTTACAGACAAGACCTCCTTGTTGTGTCTTTGAGAGGTGTGCTCTGACAGAAGCAGCTAGTACTGACCTTGGCAGAAGGGATCATTTATCAGCAGGAGTGGGAAAGCCGTAGCTATAAACATATAAACAAGACCAAACCATAGCAGTGTTAAAAGTCTTGTGTCTATGTTGAAAAAAACCAAAATCCCAAACCCAAACGCACCAAGAAGAAATTACACATCTCTGCTCTTCTGTTTAATCTTAAACTGTGTAGCACTTGCCTTGTGCTGTAGTGAGCAATAGATTGCATGAAAGCTCTTGTCAGTCGTGGCTACTAAAGTGCTTGTTTCTTGCTCACCTGCTTGCTTACCCCTCACTGCATCTTAGTGCTTTGCTGGTGGATCTGGAAACTCTTTCTACTGCAGTAGCACCTCTCCTGCCTCTGAGGCTCCACCCAAGGGGATCAGGACTGTATTGTGCCAGATATGAACAGATATTCATACTTTCTATAGCTTTCAGTCTAAGCAAGCAGGGAGCAGGAGACAGAGAAGACATATATTCTCCATTAAGAAATGAAGGATTTAGTGATTTCCTCAAAGCTCTGCATGTAATTGCTGTCAGATCTAGCAATTGAAAATGGGATTCTGGAGCTCCCAAGTGCCAGAATGAAGAAACTAGATATGTCCAAAATTTGCCCAGTTCTAATAACAGAAAATGAAAATATACTTTAAAAATAAACTCAAAGATTTTTACAATTGATATGTATCAAAACATGGACCGGTAAAACCCCTTCTTTCTCAAATGCAGTTTCTGCGTACAGACACACACGGAGATGAAGTTGGAGTTGAAGTGGGTGAGTTTGGTTTACTTGTCTGGAGTTGTGCCTGTTCACGTATGGATGAATAAGAGGTATTATGTCTTTGACAATGTACTTCATTAATATTTTGATACAAACCCATCTGCACCACAATCTTCAATGGCTGTCTATTACTCTGTTTTTCACTTGTTTAAACTTTTCACCTTCCTGCTGAGTTCCTAATGTTTCCTAATGCTCTGGTTCTGGGGCAGTGGTTTTGGTATCTTTTTTTTTTTTAAGGTTTGTGAAGATTGTCCAGTACTTTGAACAAAAGCTTTATTAATGAATGTATAACACTAGGACCAATCCCTCTGCCCTTCCTCATTCTGAGGTTCCTCTTTTGATTTCAAGAGCAGAACCAGCTGAGCAAGACACAACTCAGCACAAATAACACTGGCAGGAGGACCCACAAAGCAGAAACAGAACTCCTGTCCTTCAGCCAGAAGGCATTATAATTCCTGTGACGAAGAAGATCATGTTGCACTTTTGTTCCTACAGTCACAGTAAGAGGAACAGTCAGTTCTCAGAAATACTTGATTTTATTTTAAGCAATGTTGCATGGTAGAGAGAGCTGAGCTAACACTGCAGCTAGGCTCCTGCAAAGAGAAATCAGATCATGGAAAATGCAGATTAGATGCAGTGATATAAGGCATATCATGTACTGGAAAAGAAAGACAGTGATGCAAGATGCTCCTTCTTTACTGAGGAATGGATTGAGAGAAAGGAGAAAAGGCACACTGAAACAATAATTGACATTATCCAGATAGAGCACACATCAAGCTGCTTGTGGAACAACTGGATATTGATCTGGTGAGCAAGAACTGGAGAAACTGAGAGATGTGGAGAACGTCTCAGGAAAGAAAAAAACACAATGAAAACTCTTGCAAAGCTCACTGGAAAACTCCAGGTGGGGGAGTGAGGTGCCCAAGAGCAGGGAAATGCAATGCAAAAAAATTAAGTGAAGAACTAATAATTGAAGAAGAAACTACAGTGAAGTGGGTAAATGTAGAGCCTTCTCCCAAGTGACAATCTGCAAAAGAAGAACTGAGTGAATTGAAAGCAAACGTGCAAAACATCTTCAGATTTGGGTAGAACAACACAGAAAAAAAAAAAATAGAAGACACAGGACTTGGACTTCAAAACAGAATTAGTTCCACCTTAATACAACATCCAGTGAAATGTGGGAACTTAGCCAAGATATCATTAATATCACTGTAATAGAAATGTCAGCAATATAAGCTGCAATTGAGAAGATGAAAAACAACAGAGCAGCAGTCAAAAAAGTCCTAGCAGTAATGCTAAGGATATGTGACATCCACAACTTAAAAGAAACCATGGCAGAGCTCAGCAGTGATGCCTGAGAAAGAAAAGAGATCCCTCCAGCACACTGAAAACACAAAATTATTGTCAAAATTCTCCAAAATGGGATTGCAAGAACCATGTCTGCAAACTTGTCTGGAAACAAGTCACGAACTGTATCTTATCTGAAAAGTTTTCTTCTAGTGCTGCACCCCTTGAAGTAAAAGGAGCAGTAGATGGGAAGTTTTGGGAACAGGTTGGATATTGGCTCAGCCCTGTACAGTCCAGATACATCCACTTAACCCACTGTAGATGTATGCAAAACAAATCATTGGCTTTCAAAGCTCCCAAAATAGCTTGAAGAAATCTTTGTTATTGACTCTTTTGGTCCTAGAGAAGCTTGCCTGCTGTTACTCCTAACAATAAAGAAGAGAAAAGTTAGGTGCTTCTGAAAAAAATAAACAGTTATTTAGCATAAACACCCCTTAAAAATGTGACTGCTTTTCCCTTCCATTGATACTAGGATTTGTCATGGATGGACAGAGTCAGTGTGCACTGACAATATTAATCGTGTGTAAGTGTGGACACTGCCTCTACACTTTTGATAGCACAAGTGTCCCTAGGTACAACTCATTGCCATGGTGTGTCCTAGTGCCCAGGTTCTCAGGAGTGGTCATAAAAGAAAGAAGAGCCAGGTCATAGAATGTTAAGGTGGGAAAAGACCTCTAAGATTATCCAGCTGTAAAGGTAGTACCACCATCATGTTCACCACTAAACCATGTCCTCAAGTGCCATTACCACACATTTTTTTAACATTTACAGGGATGGTGACTTCACCATTTTCCTGGGCAACCTGTACCGATGCTTTGCAACCCTTTCAGTGAAGAAATTTTTCCTAATATCCAGTCTAAACCTGGTACAACTTGAAGCCATTTCCTCTTGTACTGACACTTGTTACTTGGGAGAAGAGACCTTCACCTGGCTACACCCTCCTTTCAGGTAGTTGTAGGGAGTGCTAAGGTCTCCTCCAAGCATCTTTTTCTCCAAGATAAACAACCCAGCTCCCTCAGCTATTCCTCATCAGACCTGTGCTCCAGACCCTTCCCCAGCTCTCTTGCCCTTCTCTGGACACGCTCCAGCACCTCAATGTGTTTCTTGTAGTGAGGGGCCCAAAACTGAACACAGCACTCATGGCACAGCCTCAGTGCCAAGTAAAGAGGGACAATCCCTGTCCTGGTCCTGCTGGCCACACTATTGCTGATACAGGCCAGGATGCCATTGGTCTTCTTGGCCACCTGGGCACATGCTGGCTCATGGTCAGCTGGATGCTGACCAGCAGCCTCAGATCCTTTTCTGCTGAGCCACTTTCCAGCCACTCTGTCCCCAGCCTATAGCACTGCTTTTTGTGACCCAAGACCAGGACTTGGCACTTGGCCTGGTCTCAGCAGCCTGTATTTGCATGGTTGCTCAGAGTACATGCGCTCTATGTAGACGGTTCTTTGGAAAGATATATGCAAAAATAACCACCCTAAATTTTCTAGTGTTTCTGGCCAAGTGATGAAAGGCAGATGTTATGCCCTGGCTGTGATCTGTGATCACACCTTTTTCATGTGCTGTACGTCTGGTAGTTCCTTGAAGGGGTGGACCATCGTGCATCATCAAGTTGAATGGGCTGCACATGCAGAGCTAAGCTCCTGAATGCTTTCAGAGGCCTCTGGGAGAAACTAAAGGGCAGACAACCATCAGAATAATACATGCAAGTTATTCCTTACCGTCGTCTTCTTCTCTATGCACCTGATAGCAGGCTGAATATATTTATCTTGTGGCAGCAGCACACGTCAAGTTGCTGTCACTGTGGAGAGTTCTGTAACCCGTCCTTATTCACATGACAGATGCATTTTCTGGTTATAAAACATTATCAGATCCAAACAAGACTTAAATTGCAGCTATTGTTAGTTGACTGTGTTGTTTGCATTCCTCTGCCACAAACAATGGAAGTGTGCTGATTCTCCTGGAGGACACTGTCATCAACTCACCTCCTGATTTCTTTGCCACAAGTCACGCACAGGTGAGCTGCCATAACTTCATGATGGCTCTTAAGGCTCTCCTTCACTGCCTTTTAGCCATCCAGGCTACAGAGCACTATTGTCATGGATGCAGCCTTTTCCCATCCATTTTGCAATGTGGCATTTCTTTTGAGTTTTTTTCTAAATTCACAGAACAAGTGAACATGTATAGGATGTGATGGTCAGCTTCTCATACTCATTTTGTGATCACTTCAGTGCACCAGGTTAGCTAACCCCTTATTAACACATTGGCATTTGTAACATGGTCCATAGTTTTGGGGAAAGCCCAAAGTTAAGCAACATTCAGACCTTTTGCTGGTGCTGCTTAACAGTGGGGGTCTAAGTCAGTAGCAGGTTGAGATTCTCGCAGAGGTTGCAGGGTTTGACTCAAGGAAGTGAGAATTCACTGCCTCCTCCAATATGGACAGGAAACATTTACAGATGCTCCCAGCAGAGTCTTCAAAGGGTGAGGCAGGAAAACATGTGGTGAACATGTGGACTTCTGTGGGAGGTGGTTCTGCCTGATGGATATTTTTCTTCTGTCAGCTTGTGATACAGACAGCAGACCCTGAGGGAATAGTGGGGTCACGCCTAGGACTGAAAGCTCTGCTTGTGCTGAAGCAACAGGCAGAGCTGCCATTGCAACCATTTGTATTTCCAACAGTGATGCACTGCCAAACCACCGATTTGCTTTAGTGGGACAAACACGGTATTGCAAGGAAAGGTGGGCACGCTTGTAATGGACATTTCCTCAGCCTTGAGTCTTTTCATTTTGTGGAAGCTTATCAGCAGAGGGAGAAAGAAAGGGAACTCCTCCTGCTTTGCTTCACTGCTTTTTACCAACTAATTATCACTTATACGCTGCACTTGTATAACTGACTATCCCAAAATTAATTAAATCCTTCCAATCCTTAGAACTCCAAACAGTTGGGTTGCCGTATTTAACCATTGTATTTAATCAGTCAGTAGCGGAAGGAAACTCTTGTTTAGAACACAAAATGGTCTGAATTGTTCAGCCTCTCCTTGTATCTCCCAGAACCCAGATTCTTAAAGGAAAATCTCCTTACAGTTTGCAAACAGAAGTCAAATAAAGAAGCCTTCTGCTTGTTCTTCATGCAAATAACACCACAAGAGCCCACACTCTTTGTCACTCATGACCCTGCACTGAACATAATGTGTACACAGGATAATTTTATTTCTCTGGCTCATCCCGTAAAGAAACTATTCCTTCCCTTCTGCCTTGATCTTTAGCTCAAAGAGCAAAGCTCTGCCTCTTGCATGCATGCAGAGCTATTTCTGATGTATTGGCATGACCTCACCAGCTTCTGCATTACAGATTTGTGAGGAAACCTTGTACCACCAGTGAATTCAAATAGAATTCCAAGACACCAGGAAAATGTGAAAACTGTTCAAGTGCCTTAGCAATACTTTCTTTAGTTGATCAAAAACTGGAGAGGTTAGGAAGACGCTGCCAGTTGTTAGCATGGAGAAGTTTTCCATGCAGTGGAGTGCTGTATGGCACTTTATGGCATATGCCATTTTCCTCCAGCAAAGAAGCCATCATTTTTTTTGCTTTCATCAGCTAAGGTAAATAGTACTTTAAACAGCATATGCATCAGCCAAAATTGTCTCAGTATTCTCAGAACCAAGAAGACAAGCCCAAATGTTTTCATGCACAAAGAAGTTAGAAGTCTGTTTCTCTGGATATATTTGTCTCAATGATTCAGCCACTTTTGTATGAATGTGATAGATTTAATGAAAAAAGTAACAAAATCACAACATGACAGAATATGCTGAGTTGGAAGAGGCTCACAAGGATCATCAGGACCAACTCTTAGCCCTGCACAGCACCATCCCGAAGAGTCACAGCATGTGCCTCAGAGCACCTATTGTGCAGCAAAGTAGAAAAAATAATTGAAGATGGCTCCTTCTTGGTTACCCTGCATGGCTTGTGAATGCTGGATAGGACAAAAGGCAATGAAAACTAATAATTTTGTCACTAAAGCATCCTGACATGACTTTAAGTTCAGACCAGGAACAGAGCAGGGAGGAATGGAGATGACATTCTTTTGTGTTCCAGAGTAAAGCCCCACTCCAAGCAAAGAAAGGATGGGATAATCTCCAGACCCAGATTCCTCAGTAAAGGATTCAATGCTTTTCAGGAACTGTGATGTTCCAATTTTGCATCTTCTCAACAATATTTTTGATGTACTGGGAAAATAAAAGATGCATGCAAGTGAAACGTAGGACAAAGGCTCTTGCCACAGGAAAGGTTCATGAGTAAGAGTGAGCTCTGTGCCTTCAGCATGAATTATGAGCAGGTCAGAGGTAACGAGTGTAACAAATCACAGTTCCACAAATACTTTTCATGCCATTTAATGTCCTGCTGCTGCATAGTTCCATGAGGACACGGAGCAATTGCAAACATGTGAATGCTGCAGGTTTCTGTCTGAGTTCAGCAGCAATTTGTACACGGTGCAGAGTAATCTGCAGCCTCAGTACATTTGAGTTGTGTTTGGAAAAGCAGTTAAATATCCAGATGCCTAACAAAATTTCTTAGTCTGGGAAAGTGGGATAGGAGTGATGCAAACAAATCCTTCCTTATTGGGCTTTTCTATAAGACTTATTTGTCTGGAGGCAAAAATTGTTCCTGTCTAATGGAAACAATTCCCTTCTTTATCTTCATATTCCCATATTGAAGTTACTCAAAAGATTAAGAAAACCCTAGGAGAATTCCAGGATGAGAAATTTCTGAGTAAATTTAGTTTATTTTTCCTGTTAGAGTCCAGATCCCTCTACCTCCCTGGGTCCTTTTCATCCAATATTAATTTAAACTCTTGCCTATTCTGAGGTATGCTAGAATTGCAGCCTTTATCTAAGAAACGCTTCAGAGAAAGAGTGCTGAGAAAACTGTTGGTATGGAAATAACAACCTCATCAATCCTCACAATCCACAACTGAGTAGCTTCATGACTAACTAATATATTCTAGACTCTCTCTATGCTCCCTATTTAGCCCTACAATTTCACAGCCAGAGTTCCAGTCACGTGAGGTGCTTTTGTGAAAAAAATAAGGCTGGTGGTTTTTAGAAAATAGAAATCTGTTCCATCCAAATTCTCTTCCCCATGTGTATGGCACAAATCTTTTCAACAGAAATGGCTGCTACAACAAACCCTCTTTGGACCTGTCCAGGCTCAAGTGGATACTAGATGCAAACTGTAAGGGGAGCTGTGTATTAAATTGGATATACAGCCCTTCTATTCTAATCCCCAGATGGAAGTTTTCCCTCAATACCAGAAGAAATTACTCTGAAGATCCAACTCACATTTCCCATGTCAAGAGGGGAATAAACAACAAAAACAAAAAAAATGGTATTGTGCTTAGTAAGGGCATTAGTTATACAGTGAGGACCAGTTTCAGTTGATAAAGAGTTAAAAATTTTTGCTATGAGAGAAGAAAATGGGCTTCAGGGATAAAAAAACCCTGGGCTTTTAACCTGCTGTGTCACACGGCAAAGAACATAATTGCTTGCAGAGTTATCGAGAGTACGTAAATACTGGTGCAACAGAGCTTCCATTTCTTAGCTAAATATAAAGGTAAGGTAACCTTTTGAAGTCACAGATTGGCAGAGAGGCAACTAAGAGCAGTTGCTCTGCAAATTGCATGGAGACACATAATCATGTTTGCTTTGGAGTAGGAAGACAGCTTCAGGAAACATGAAGCAAACACTAGATCCAGGTCTTTTGGGAATTTTGCCATTTTTTTCCGTTATGAAGCTGTGAAGCTTTTTCCACTGCTGAGGACATACTTCACCAATAGAAAGTTTTGTCCTCATCAGGGTAGACATTGCCATCCATCTGACTGCAGTACTGCTTTATGTCCCAGAGAAATGGTGTGGGGAATTCTTTATGGGGAGAACGTAGTGTACCATTTGGTACTTCACAGTAATCCATGGGAATAATCCATGTGTCCCAGATATGTTTTTAAAAAAAGAATTTTACCACTTCATGGTTTTTTACTTTCCTGGATTTCTCACGGCAAACAACTCCTTCTCAGACATAAATTCACTATCCTGGAAGCTGCCACAGCTTAACCTTTGTGACTTTCTTAGAATTTCTTCATTTTATATAACTCAAATGAAAATGCAAATTGAAACATATGATACTAAGAAACAATTTACTCTAAATGTACTGTGGGGACTAGTCAACAAAAGGAGTTTGGCATAGTCTTCTCTATAGATCACTTGTATCTCTCACCCCAAACCTTTAACCTAAGGCTCTGCCTTTCCGTGATATCCTTACTGTTATTGTTCTTTAATGTACCTGGACTAACACTAGACATAGACTCAGACGTAACTCAGTGATGCCTAATGAAATTTGTATTTCTTTCTGTTGGAAGCAGAAATCTACTGTCCTGGATTTACTGCTTGCTCCTTATTGCTGCCATTGTTCTTTAAATACCGCTCTAGTAAATTAAAAAATAAATCCTAAGATAAGTATTGCATAAATTGAAGTGGTATCGTGTAGAATGAAGTTTCTACCTCTTCTGCTTGAAGGATTGTCTTCAGGGTAATCTCAGATGTGGGTACAGACTGGGACAAGAATTCCTTGAGAGCAGCCCTGTCCAGAAGGACTTGGGGGTGCTGGTGGGGGAGAGGCTGGACATGCCCCAGCCATGAGCACCCACAGCCCAGAAAGCCAAACGTGTCCTGGGCTGCATCCAAAGCAGCGTGGGCAGCAGGGGAGGGAGGGGATTCTGCCCCTCTGCTCCTCTCTGCTGAGGCCCCACCTGGAACACTGCATCCAGCTCTGGGGTCCCAGCACAGGAAGGACATGGACCTGTTGGAGTCAGTCCAGAGAAGGCCACCAAGGTGATTAGAGACATGGAGTACCTCTGCTATGAGGAGAGGCTCAGAGGGTCAGCCTGGAAATGAGAAGGCTCCAGGAAGACCCTTTAGCACCTTCCGGTACTTAAAGGGGGCTATAACGCACAGGCAGAGGGGCTTTTACATGTATAGAGTGTTGGGACAGGGCAGAATACTGTGAATATATCCTCTTGCTTCAGCTTCACTGAGTATAACCCTTATCTTAGCCCTGCCTGATTGATGAACAGAAGACTATGAGAAGTTCCTCAGAAACTCTAGAAAAGATATCTACTGTCTTAAATTTTTTGAGGTGGGGCTTGGGAACGTATCTTCTTTTGTCAGGGATGTTCCAGAGCACTTCCCTATGCACTACAGGGCCCACTGACAGACTTGTCATTTGTGAATTTGCCTCAATCCCTTTTCAAAACTGTCCTGTTGTTTTCATTTAAGTAACCTTTCAATTTTTTAAATGTCATGTTTTCCTTTTGAAAGCTTTTTAACTCTTACAGACTGTGAACGATTAACGGTTTGTTTTGCTTTGTTTTCTTTTGGAGCAGTGGTACACAGTTTACTTTGGCTTCTAACACCATAGTTTTTAAAAGCTCCATGTCTGCTTGAGGGCTTCTTTTCTCCCATTTCTCCTCGCCTCGCCTCGCCT
>VZRS01012634.1:183-22010 GCA_013398055.1 Ifrita kowaldi
CCCGGGGCGTGCGCGGTGACCGGCGGTGCTGAGCTGTCCCTCTCCCCGCAGCGCTGAAGGCGCAGCTGGACAACAGGCTCTTCGGGCAGCACCTGGCCAAGGACGTGGTGCTGAAGGCGGTGCTGGGCTTCAGCAACAACCCCAGCCCCAAGAAGCCGCTGATGCTGTCGCTGCACGGCTGGGCCGGCACCGGCAAGAACTTCCTCAGCCAGATCCTGGCGGAGCAGGTACACCCCGCTGGCCTGCGCAGCAAGTTCGTCCATCTCTTCCTGGCCACCCTGCACTTCCCCCACCAGGACCAGGTCAAGCTCTACAAGGTGAGGAGGGACGCGAGGTGACCCGGGTACCCGCAGTCGGTCCCCCAGCAGGGGGGTTGTCCTGCACCTCTTCCCGCGGTTCCCACTGGGATGAGCTCAGTTGATCAGGACATGATGCTGATCATGCCCAAGGTTGTGAGTTCGATCCCTGTATGGGCCATTCACTTAAAAGTTGGACTTGATGATCCTCGTGGGTCCCTTCCAACTCAGCATATTCTGATTAATATTGCTGACAGCTGGAGGTGTGCAGCTGAGTATTCCAAAGTTGATGCTTAGGAGAGACGGAAGAGGAAGTTCATGCATAAAGTAGAAGGCACCAAAAAGCCGAGAAATCAAAGCCGAGAAATCAAACCCAAGATAGTTTCCATTTCCTAGCGCTGGCCTCTCACTGATGCCATCTGCTGATTCCCGTGCTCACTTGCAAGGAGAGTTTGTCGTTCCGGCTGCATTATCCTGGCGGTCCGGGATGGAAGGAACCTTCTCCATAGCCCCCGCGGGGCTGTGTTTTGCATTTATGGCTGAAACAGTGTTGATAATGTTGAGAACACAGTGGTGTTTTGGCTGTAACACAACAGTGCCTGCAAGCTTCAAAGCTTGCTGGTGTTTCCCACTCATATCGAGCAGGCTGGGGTGGACAAGAGATGGGGAGGGGACACAGCCTGGACAGCTGATCCCCATTGGCCAGAAGGATATTCCATACCACGTGCTGTCATGCTAAGCCATAGAAACGGGGGGTGAAGAAGGAAAAAGTCGGGGGGGGCATTGGTTTGCAAGGTGGTTGTTGCTCTAGCTCTGGCTGGACCCTGGTCTGCATGTGTTGGGTGATTCCCTTTGTTTTTTTCCTCTTTCATTCACCAGCCAGTGAGTGTGGGATACTGAGGTTTGACAGTGTGTCCCCAGAATCTGTCTCATACAAGAATCTTGCAGTACATCTGGTAAAGACCTTGTTTTTCAGTGGCTTTCAACCTCTTGTTCCAGGAACAGCTGCAGAACTGGATTCGAGGCAATGTCAGCGCCTGTCCCTCTTCTGTCTTTATTTTTGATGAGATGGACAAAATGCATCCAGGTGTCATTGATGCCATCAAGCCCTTCTTAGACTATTACGAGGAGGTTGATGGGGTGTCCTACAGGAAAGCCATCTTCATCTTCCTCAGGTCTGTGGCACCAATTTCTGTCATTTTGAGATACTGAATGTTTATTTATTATGATAATGATGTTTCTTAGGGACCTCATCCAAAGAACAGCAAAACAAATGCTCTGGAGGGAAGATTCTCTGTGCAGAGATAGCGGGGAGCACTCTGAGCTTGTGCCTGTGGCTGTAGTGAAACAGGTCTGATGCTGTGCATGGCCACTGCAGCATGCTGAGCTCATGAATCTGTGCTGGCCCAGAGCACAGAACATAAGAGAATTCACATTTTGGGATGGGTGCACCAAGTACTGGACCTAGCTGGCGTGGAGTTAATTATCTTCAGAGCAGCTGGTTTGGTGCTGTTTTGGATTTGTGGCCATGGGAGTGTTGATAACACACCGATGTTTTGCCCGTTTCTGGATGATGCTTGCAAAGCCTCAAGGCTTTTTCCCACACTAGGCTGGGGTGGGCAGGAGGATGGGAGGGGACACAGCTGGGTCAGCTGACCTGAACTGCCCAGGGGGATATTTAATACCGTGGCATGTCATGCTCAGCAATAGAAACAGGGGTGGAGAAAAAAGTGGGGTTTCAGCTTTAAGGTGATGGTTCTTCAGCATTCTCCTGAGCATTGGCCTGACTGTGGGAGCAGTGAGTGATTTCCTTAGTTCTCTTCGGTTTTTTTTTTTCCTCTTTTTTTCTCCTATTGAACTATTGTTATCTTGACCCACAAGTCTTCAGACTTGCTCTTCCTCTTTTCTCCTTCCATCCCACTGAGGCAGGAGGGAGTAAGCAAGTGGCTGTGTAGTTGCTTGGCTGCTGGCTGGGGCCAACCCACCACACACTGATGGCTACTTAAAGAACTGGAGACTTCCCCTAAATTTTGGCTTACAGGATTCTTTTTGCTGATTTGTTTGATATCAAGGAGATTAGCTGTATGTGTAAGTGGCTGCAAAAGAAATTCTGGTTCAGTTATGTCTGTATTTCACCATGTACATTTTTCTTTTATGATCAGCAATGCAGGTGGTGATTTAATTAACAAAGCAGCTCTTGACTTCTGGACAAGTGGAAAGCGCAGGGAAGATATTCAGCTGAAAGATCTGGAGCCCTTGCTCTCTGTAGGAGTCTTCAACAACAAGAATAGTAAGTCACTTTGCCCCAAAAACGGGAAATTCATTCCTCAGTGGCTGAGACAAACTGCTTTGTGAATTCAGCCTGGCCTGTGGATCCTGTCATATGCAGGATCAAGTTTAGATAAACTTCTTATGATTTTTTTTTCACCCCCAATTTATCCAGGTGGGCTGTGGCACAGCAGCATCATTGACAGGAACCTTATTGACTACTTTGTCCCTTTCCTGCCCCTGGAGCAAAAGCATGTGAAGATGTGTGTCAGGGCCGAAATGACAGCCCGTGGCTATGCTGTGGATGAGAAGGTTGTTCAGGCAGTGGCTGATGAGATGACCTACTTCCCCAAGGAACAGAAGATCTACTCTGATAAAGGCTGCAAGACTGTACAGGCCAAGTTGGATATTCACGAAGACCTTGTGATGAGAGATATGAAAGCCAGGGGCTGATTTCCCCTTTGAGTCTCCAAAGCACTTTCAGAGCTTTTGGAAATCTGTGTATTTGCACTTACACTTTTTTACTGTTGCAGGGAGTATGGTGAAAATACCAGAGTGAGCTGTATGGGCTTGGTAGCTTTTTTGTGTGCTTGGTTTTGTTGGGTTTTTTTTTAACTTAACATGGAATTGGGAACTTAAGAGATCATCTAGTGCCACCCTCTACCATAGGCAGGGACACTTTCCACTGAATCAGGTCACTCATAGTCCCATCCAGCCTGGCTTTGAAGCACTGTTCATCTCTGAACTGGCTGGTATCCAAATGTTGCCCCTTTTAGTTTTCTTTTAATCTATAGAGAATTTCTAGTGTGACACATAGCACTGCATACAGCCTCTCCTGCTTTATTCCTCCAAGTGCTGGGATTATTAAGTATTTAATTCCTCTTTCCACATAAACTAGACTGGAACAAAGGGAAACAGAGGAATTTTTCCAGGTAGTCATATTCCCTTCCATGTACATGGTCCTGTTCACATTCATATTGAAATGGAGGGATGTGTGCTGTGTTCTGAACTATGATCATGTCTGCAGGGGTGAACTCCTTGGTGCATTGCAGTAAGAAGATGATATGGTAGAAATCTTCTTGTGTTTCAGCTGGGCATCATCCTACATCTCCTGGTACAGTAATATGGAAAATCATGAGCTTCTGGGAATCTGTTACTAAATAATAAAGAGAGGGCAGGGGAAGAGGAAGTCAGAGCTTGCCCCATGTTTCTGTGGGGGAAAATAAATTGTTAAAGAAACTTTATATTCTTTAAAAGGGCTAAGTAAATTTGTGACTCCAGGTCTTCCTAAACTGAGGGACACATGTGAGGGATCTGTTACAACATACTAGGCCAGTCTTCTGTACTTAACCAGAAAAATCTCTCATGAGGTTTTGACTCGCAGTTTGTCAGGTTAATCTGTGTGTGGGCTCCTGGACCTGAAGTCTGTAAGGTTTTTAGTAGTCCCTTCCCGCTGCTCCTAATGGTCAAGGTGTGGATAATGCTACTCTCACCTTGCTTGGAAGACACTTGGATGGAAGAAATTATTTTTAATAGTGTATTTTTATGCTGAAGTGTAAGCAACAGCAACAATCCTATACCTCACTAGTTAAGGATGTTTTACAGTAGCTTTTAACATTAAAGAATGCCTGTGTGAAAGGGTGAGTGATGAGTTAAGAAGCTGGGAATGATCGATTTAACCTTCACCCACTGGGGAGGCTGGGGTTTAACCGCTGTTGCAAGCTTTAACTCTTAGTCTCCCACTACTTGTGTATTGAATGTTGTAATGCAAGACAGAAGTGCCTTTCACTTTGTTGATTGTACTGTGATTTTAAATTGGTACAAGGGATGGAGCTGTTTTTGTGCTGTGTCATCTAGTCCCTCAATTGTTCTCAAACTTCCTTTAAGAGGTGATGCTAAATTATAGGTCTCATTACAATTATGTTAATTCAAATTACAACAGTGAGTTTAGCGGTCATGTTAAGCTCTAAATTAAAAGTGTTGATTGCCTTTTACAGCCCCACTGGAGTTTGTAAAACGTTGGCAAACTGTTCACACTGATGCAATCTCCAGAGCCAAACACTAGCAAGCCATTAACCTTGGGACATTGGACTGTCACTTTTCAGTGTGATGTTTTGCCTACTAACAGATTTATTCATAGTTGTATATGTTGCGTCCAGTTTCACTTACTCCAAAAAGAAAATATTTGTGCTATTTCAAAACACTAAATACTACTGTACTGCAGTTGGAATAAATCCTAAGTTACTTCTTCTCTCTTGGTTAATCATTTTCAGCTATGGCAAAGTACTAGTTTATGCAGTTTGCAACCAGCTGCACTGCACATTTCTGTTACACTTCCTTTATAAGTGTGGGGCAGCTGTTGGCAGCAGCTCACACCTCACTGAAGGGTCAGTTGTGAACCACGTGTTGTGCTCTAAGGATGCACCAGGAAATGTCAGGGAGCTGCCTGGGAAGCACAGGCTCTGCTGTTCACTTGGATTTCACAACTCATGGGACAGCTGAGCTGCTTGCCCCTCCTTGGGCACACGAGGCTCTGGGGCTAGGCTGCCTCTGGCTGACAGGACAGCAGCAGTTCCTATTTCAGTGTATTTAAACCGTGGCCTCTGATCTTATGAGGACAGTGGGAGATCTCAGAACACTCCCTGCCGAAAGTTGACCTAAAGCAGCAGCTGCTTGTACTGGACTCTGGTAAGAACAGAATTCTATCATGGGACTGCTCAGCTCCTCTCACCTGGCCAATGGACTGTTTCTCTGGGCAGCAGACCTTTCCCCCATGACATTTTCCTTTTAAGTTGTCTGATCCAGTCTTAAATAGCCTATTAAACAGAATAATGGCCATAGTTACCCAGTCACAGCAAGAAAGAGTGAGGACCTTAGCGCTGAAACCATACAGGGGAGGAATAACAACAGGATCAGAAGGATCAAATCTGGGAGTGATTTCAGGCACAGGTATGTCTTTTACCCAGATGGAACTGCTCCTGGCCAGGTCTGCAGAACAGAAGAGAGATTAAACAGGGGCAGTCTGCACCCTTTCCACATCATTCCTACTCTCCAGAGGAAGCTTCCATCCACCCTGGGCCGTTCAGGGCTGTGATACAATGAAACACTGGCTACCAATGGATGCTTGTATTGATGCTGTACTGGCACACAAAGCAGAACTAAGATAGCTCTGGAAAAGCCACAAGACTGCTTGGTTGTACTGATTCTCTTGAGGAGAAGGCAGCAGATAGCAGTACAAGTTTATCATTATTACATCTGCTTTTTTCCATTAGCCAGTTATTTGCTATAATCGGGAAGTCAAATAAACAGATAAATACCTGAGTTCAAAGCACTCATTTGCTGACAAATACTAGGATTGATAATTTGCATATCACACACACCTTCAGAGCTATTGAACAGTTGGAGCCCCACTGGCCCTTTTTTTTTCCCCCCTTGCAGAGAAAACGTGGGTGGCTTCAAACAGAGCCTGCAGTGTTCAGGCAGTGGTAGCACAGTGGGAGGAGGAGATGAGCAGCAGGGTTTTAACCGGTCTCTACAAAACAAGTTCATCCTTATTGAGCACACATACATCTAGGAATCTGCCTCTACAAAAACTGTAATTAGTATTAATGCTCCAGAAGTACAGTTTTCACTCCAAGCTTGATTTGTTTCACCAGATAGCAAAGAGTCACATCTCCTCCTATCTCTGCCCTTTGAACTCCAGAAGAGAGATACCTGTACTCAAGCACAGCTTGAGCAGCCAGGAATGCAGTGTGCTGTTCCACAACATGGAGTAAATTTGTGCAAAATTAATACCAAATCACTGAATGCAAACAACACCAGAAGGTAGCTAAGAAATACATTTCTGATGAGAGAAGTTTATTTTGAACAGCAACTGGAATGAAAAAAGCCTCTGCAGTGCTCACATTTAGAAACAAGTCTGACACCCTTCACAGTAACTTTAGGACACATTTTATAAGTGATTTTTTTTTCCAAATGCCTTTAGATCTGCCTCCATCCCTGCCTCAAATGCACACAGTATGGTGAGAAGATGAAAAAGGGAAACTCCTGCAAGCTGACCCCTGAATTCAACATGTAAGTGAAGAAGAGAAACCTCTTTTCAGTTTCCATGGTGTAAAATTTAATCTGCACACCTTTCCCACGATGATGCAGCCATTCCATGAAGCTGACCCACCACTCCCAGAGCACAATTCTCCCCTCTGAGATCACTCCTGGGGGAGCCTGCAATGGGCACCTTTATACATAAAAACTAATCAAAAATAGGAACTAACTACACCAGTGTGGCATTTAGAGATTTTAACTCACTTCCTTGCAATATTAAGGCTGCTCTCTGAACACTATTCACAACAAAGAGTTTTACGTTATTGGTTTGACATATAGGACACCAAATTATACCTCTGTTTTGAAAAAGACAATGGCACTGTATGATGTTGGACAGAAGAGCCCAGATTTTTTAATTCCAGAATCCCCCTGTATCTTTACTGGGCCCAAGCTGTTGAAGGCAAAAAGACACATATTCTATTTTTAATGCATATTCCCACACAGGACCAATGAAGGCTTTCAGAGACACAGGAACTTTGATTAAAATTCTCAATATTGTCTAGAGATCATCCACATCAGAGCAAAATCAAAATAAAATTAGGTCATAGTCTCAGTCCTTCTGTACCTGTCAAGAGTCTGCCAAAGGGTTCTGATGATTGACACATGATTCAAGGAGTCTTGAGCCCTGCCAGATCCAGGAATTCCCAAAGCAGTTCCTTCTTACCTTCACAGCACAAGGCTGAAGCACTCGGGAGCCGTGACTGGTGGCAAAATAAAAATGCAGAGGCACTGCTGCTTATTTACACACCAGTTACAAAATAGTGTTCCTTTCTTTAAAAAGTACTTAAAAATGAAATGTCTCAGGTCCTCCACTTTGTGATTAAGTTAAATTTGCTTCTTTGCAGGCTGTAGCAATAAAGCATTAGAAGTCATAGTAATAATCCAGCTTTGCATCCACAGTTTTACATCCTTTATCTGAGTAAATTCTCTCCTCTCTGGGGAAGTAGGTCATCTCGTCAGCTATCCTGCTTACAATGTCTTCATCCACAGTGTAGCCACGTGACTCAATCTCAACCCTGACACACATTTTCACATGTTTGTATTCCAGAGGCAGGAAAGGAATAAAGTAGTCGATGAGGTTTCTATCAATCAAGGTGCTGTGCCAAAATCCACCTGCAAAGGGGAAGAGAAGAGGTTTGTTAGTATGTCTCTAGTTAAACACTACCACAGGTTGAATGGGAGCAAGGGGCAGGTCACAGCTAAGAATTCACCTGGGATTTTAGAGGTCTATAATGCACAAGTCAATACAAGCCCCTTCTCATGTTACTTTGTGCACAAAGTTTTGGACAGACACATAAATGTGGTCCTTTAAGCTGAATGAATGAATTTTGACTGTGCTTCAGCCTTGCTCTCCAGGTGCTGGTCTCATACCTTTCCCTCTCTCACCTAGAGAGGGACAGATTTTCTCTTATCAGCTCTCCCAGACGAGTTTTCTGATTCCTTTTTTTGGAGCTTGCATCTAAACTTTTTCAGAAGTACAGTGAGTTTGCTTCCAATGCTAAGTTTGGAGCTTAATTATGTTAAAACCCCTTTTCACCAGAAGTCCTGTGTGAGGAAACCTGTGAAGCACTTCCCCCAACACATACAGTCCAACAGGCAGCAAACAGGCTGGTGGCCAAGATGCACACAGAGCTCTTTAATCTTCACTTATCCTGGGAGCCAACTGCAGGCCCCAAAACTGCATTTTTGCTCCTCACAAGCCAAAAACTGGAGGCCACATCAAGAAGAAACCGTAGCTTGTAAAAATGCAGTTAAATGCAGTCCATCCTTTTTGTGTAACTTTCACCACTTCAAAAGCAATCCCAGTTTTACTCACTATTTCTGTTGTTGAAGACAGACACAGACAGTGCATTTTGGATATCTGTGAGCTGGATATCTTCCCTTGTCCTTCCATTTCTCCAGAAATCTAGTGCCACCTCTGTTATCTTTTCAGCTCCTGCATTGCTAAGTAAAGAGAAAACAGAGATTGTAGCTGGGGGTAATTTTAAAAGTTGAAGTTATGAAGTAAAAGCATGGGGTGTACAGAACAGCAAACCTGAGAAGCCAGTGTTTACCTGAGGAAGATGAAGATGGCTTGTCTGTAGGACACCCCATCCAGCAGCTCATAGTAGTCCAGGAAGGGCTTGATTGAGTCAATGAGCCCTGCGTGCATTTTATCCATTTCATCAAATATAAAGATTGAGCGGGGACAGATGCTCACATTGCCCCGAATCCACGACTGCAACTGGTCCTGAGTGCCATAAAAATGAAAGATGCTGAAAGAGTTTGTGTTGAAAAGACAGAAAAAATAGCACTTTGTGTTTATAGAACCTTGTCCTGCAGGAGTTATTTCAGTGGTGTCATTTTAATAGCTTTGCCTTCTTGACTAAAACACGGTTAAAAATGGTAAATGAAACCTCAACAAAAGCTCGTGCTGGTTCTGAAAAATCTTAAAGACACCAAGAGACAGGATGGGACAAGCAGGAATTCTCCTAGATACTCCTGTAAAAAGCAAAAATGAAAGTGCACAGTAGGACAAAAAATGGGTCCCACCAAGCAACAGCCACACAAAGCCAAGCTCTGACAAGCCAGATGATGACTTTTGGCAGCACTTTTGTCTAAACATCCTTAATACAAACAATATTAAATTTGCTACCTGGCAGCAGCAGTGAGAAATTGCACCTACAGTCACTGGCAGAATCAGAAACAAAATTTAATTCTCTGTGTTTTAATCAATCAGAAGTTAAATGAAGACAATTACAAGTCCTTCTTAAAACACTGTTGTCCAGAAAGGCTAATGCTTTATTGCATTGAAAGATTCTCTCACTTAAGCATTGCATTTTTCTCTTGAGTATTACATTCAAGATCAATAATGCATTAATTAGGGGAAAAAGGGTTGATGTGCTGGTAGATGAATGAGAAATAACTGTTCTGACTACTTTCAATGATTCATCACTTTTTTATTTACTCTGCTCAGTCCATGAACTGCAGGTGTATTGGGGACAAGCAGCAATACTTCCTCCTACTGCCTTGGGCAGCAAATTTCCCAAGTGTAGTCACCTCAAAACAAATGCAGAAAAGCATCATTTTATTTCAAAACGGCTCAGTTAAAAGAAGGGGGGAAATAAGTTGTAAAAGAGGAAATGTCTATTTCCTCCATTTAGAAATCAGGTTTGTAGACCATCCCGTTCCCGTTTTTAACGTATACAAACTGAATATCAACATGCAGTACTACAAGACAGTGGTACTCATTCAAACGGTGCTGTGAACAAAGAACAAAAAAACCCATAAAACACATCTGAGCTACTGCTCCATGGTATCTCCCTGCCTACAGAACTCACACAATTCCAAATGCATTTATCTGTATCTTTCTGGCAGCAGAGTATTTTGTGATTTTGCTTTACAGATGGGAAACGGATCCACAGAAAACTAAATAACCTGCTCAGTGTGCAGCAGAACAGACAATGATACCTCAGAGAGCCAGTGCCAGCTTGCCATGGTGCCTGACAAACCTGGGGATCACCGGGTTGTTTCCCAGAGTCATGAACATTTTGGTTTTTTGCAATGCCCACCACCATATCACCTAACCAGGAATCATGTTTATCCGTAAGTCAGTCCCATCTCCAAGCAACATGCAGAATGAAAATTAAACCATATCACTTTTCCCCTAAAGAGAGGCTCAAAACACATGCAAAAAACTTTATGTTCACGGGAAAACCAATCCTGATGGGTGTTAGGATCTACAGAGTCTTGTACAGAAGATTCCAAAACTGGCATCGCATACATGTTACTGCATAAAATAACATCTAGGTCTGTAGCACTTATCATGCCATGGCATTTGTAACTCATTGCAGCACTGCTCATTCTTACCTTGTAGAGATTGATGCTGTGAGCGTGAGGAAAGTGTAAAGTTGCCACGAACTGATGGACATATTTACTCTGCAAACCTCTTTTATAAATGCTTTCGGCGACGATCTTACTGACAAAGTTTTTGCCTGTTCCAGTCCACCCGTGCAAGGAAAGCGCGAGAGGCTTTTTGGCGTTGGTGTTGTTCAAGAAGCCCCTCACGGCTTTTACAACCACCTTGCTCACCAAGTGCTGCCCGAACAGCTTCTTGTCCAAACTCTCCTGCAGAGCTGCATGGAGAGACCACACTGTCAGCGGCGGGGAGCGGGCCGGACGCGGGTTCAGCCCGCCCGCTGTGCCGGCCGCCAGCCCCGGGCAGGGGGCAAAGGGCCGGCCNATGTTTGGGCGGGAACGGGCGGGGACAGCGCTGAGCGGCCGCCGCCATGCTTGGGCGAGCGCACGGGCAGCCCCGCGTAGTGGAGTTATTAAATATTACACTCTGTGGCTGTATCTCCGGGTGTTAGAAGAGAGTAATCAAAGAATCATCATGGTTAGAAGCGACCTTTAACACCATCATGTCCAACTGTCCATTTAGCACTGCCACTGAAACCCCATAACCACTAAAACCCACATCACCCAGTGCCGCATCCAGACGCCTCTTAAACACCTCCAGCAGTGGTGACTCCACCACCTCCCTGGGTAGCCTATTCCAAAGCCCGACCACCTGAACAGTGAAACATTTGTTTCTAATATCTAATCTAAATCTCCCCTCTCAGTTTAAGGCCACCTGCTCAGGGCATCCTCCCCTGACCTGGACAGAGCACAAGATCAGGGGCAAACTCACCCCTGGCCTGGCACAGAGATTCTTCTTTTCTGAGAAAAAGTAAAATCTGAGGTTGTCCCTCCCCACCCTGGAGCTGTCACTTCTGAGTGATGGGACAACCTGGCCATCAGCAACACCAAAACCCACAAATCAGGAAAAAACCATCAGCATGAATTCCAGAAGAAAAAAATGCTATGATAACTTATAAAAACTTTTACTATTTTCAAGTAACAAATCTTTACTACAAGTAGCCACACTGCACTTCTGGGGAAGACATGTGGACAAGAAGGCAAGCTCCCAAGAGCTTTACATTTACAAAGCAAACAGTATTGCTGCTTTTAAAGGATCTCTTTTTTTTTAAAGTATTTCTTTAAGATGGTGAAAAGAAAAATCTATCAAAGCCAAATTGTTTTCTCACTAAAAAATGCCAACCATGAAAGCTTATTTTCCATTACAAAACTTCATTTATAAGAACATAGTTATATACAAGGTTTCACCAACCAAAGAGCTCACAATCACCTGCAAACTGATTCACTACACGATCACAGAGGAAAAGCTTCGTAGGCAACATCAGCACGTGAAGGTTGTGGCTCTTCCCAACATCCATTGCAGGTCACTGACACAAAATCCTTTATTAATAGAAAACAGAACAACTCCAAAGGCTTCAGTCCACATTCATCAGTATCGCCTGTTCATCTTCTTGAACTTCTCATAGTGATAATCATCTGTGGCTTTTTCATTGAGGGGACGTTTGCGATTTGGAGGAGACCCTTCAAAAGAAAGAGAAGAAAATTTTGTCTCCTGTGAAAGGACAGGGATGTATTTCCTGACTCTGCCACCTCCCTTAGACAGCCCCTCTCTATGTGAGGTTATTGCCTTACACCTTTTGCTATTCCAGCTTCCACCAAACCCTTGTCAGACAGCTTTGGCAACACACTTCATTTGTGACCTTCACCACTCCACCCCTGAGCATCTCTACAGACATCCTCCATCCAGAGGCTTTCAGGTGTGATCTAGCAGTGCAACAGCCAGCTCTCTTGGACTTGGATTGCTCCACTCGCACTACCTCAGGGCACTCAGAGAAGAGGAGGTAAGCAGAGCCAGATCGTTCCTCTGTACCGTCCCCCTGGAAGTTTCAGTGTCTCCTTAGGACCATTCAGATTTGGCACTTACTCTCAGGTTCTGGCCTCTCCGTGTCCCCCACTCTCAGTGGACGGGGCTTTGGCTCCTCCTTGTTCCTTCGCACTGGTGCATTCAGCTCCTCATGATAAACTGCAAGAAGAAAAACATCAGATAAGGAATATTATCTGGAGCACTCTTACCCAGATGGATAAATTTCTATGGCCTTTGTTGTAAGTGATCTTTACCAGACACAACAGAAGCTCAGAACAACCCTTCTTGGAATTGGTTTCTATGGATAATTAGGCAAGATGGGGCACAGTAAATTTCAACAGCACTATTTCAAGTGGCCCAAACACTCTTCACTTCCATCAAAACACACCAACCTGATTCCCATCACCCCTGTAACCATGGAAGGACACAGCAAAAGGCTGCCTTTCCTTCACATGCCTGCAGCATCAGAGGATCACACAGAAATTAATTCCCATCTTCTGTCCAAAAAGGTCTTGGCCACCTGTCTGCTTGGCCACCTGTCTGCTCTGGCAGCCTACAAACTGGAGTCTCTCCATCATACACCATCATTTCCAGCACACAAGGCACAACTTAAAGAAAACATCTTGAAACTTATGAGGCAGTGTCAGCTGGGAGTTCAGAAAGCCCAGCCATGAGAAATACATCCTTCTCCTTGCCGATGGGCAGAAGAAAAAGACCAGGCCAGATGGGGTCTATCTGAGCATCCCAGGAAAAGCAATCGGACACGCTGATACATGGACTAATTTCTCTGTCCCAACTGGGTCAGGAGAGATACTCAAGACTTACATCTGTTGTGCTGGACATAATTAACAGCCATGTTGGTGGGAACAAAGGAAGTTTCGCTGTCTTTCTTTTTGTTCTGCTGCTCTGCCAGCAGCTTGGCCTTGGCCTCTTCAGTTGAGATGATGTTTTTTATTTTTGCACTAGAAGAAAAACAAAAGAAAAAATAGTCATAGTTAGAAAGGGTAGCAGGCACAGAAGTGCTAAGTGGATGGATTTGGAGGATAGTAATAGCACTGCTGTGCCATCTGCTGTAGTTTTTGAGAGAGGAGGCAGCGCTACAAAAACAGACACTTTGTTTCAAAGGCAAAATGGAAGCTCTCATCTTCGTGCATCGCTTCAGTGCAGGGCACAAAGGGGTCCTGCACAAAGCTGCTGGGGTCAGGTCACAGAAGTTAAGAGCCCTTTCCCAGAGGTCACGGGATGGAGCTGCACTGAGCCCTGGGGCTGTGTAGGCTGCGTAGCATGTGCTGTGCTAGTCACCACACCAATCCACAGCCAGGCTCAATCCCACCCCAGCCCAAACTGAGGCTGTGTAACCCAGCCACAGCGCTGCTCTGCCAACGAACAGCTGCTCATCCTGGCAATCCTGGCCATCACCCACAGATGTGTGAAACACATACTCGATTCCCAGGTCCACTTCAGGAATGCCACTCAGCATCTGGTTGGACAACATCTCCTCAGTCTTCTTGGCAGAGGAGACACGGATGTTCTCTGGCAGCTCATACAGGGAGTCCTCAGCATTCTTAAGCTTCACCTTCTGCTCCTCGTTCTCCACAATTCCCTTTCTCTTCTTCAGCTCAGTCTCAATGTATTTCATCCTAAACAGCAGCACACAAGGGACAGGGCATTTAATTCTCTTCCTGTACTCTGTCCCAGCACTGCTGGAGCACAGCTGCATCCTTGTCCTGGCAGCTGGGAGAAAGGAAAGAATTATCTCTCCAAAAGCACTCAGCTAATATCAGTAGCAAGATTTAATTGCCCAAGAAACAATCAGATCCTCCAAGCTCTTTTACAGCCAGCAGGGAAGGCTCCCACTGGGATTTGGTGCCAAGCTGGCTGGTTGGCACCCCCTAGCTTTGCCCATGAAAAAGCCTTCTCAATTCTGACAGGCAGTAAGTGAAAGGGCAAGGAACAATTTCAGTGAGAACTGGAAAGATGTCCTGGGACTACTCAGAATCCAAGACATAAAAAAATAAATGGTGAGGGGCTACCCAGCCTGATTCAACATCAGAGACACAACACAGCACAACTCACATGTCAGCATCTTCATCCCGCCGGTTGGTTTCTGCTGAGAAGGAAGTTCCCAAGTTCAGATCTTCCTCTTCATTAATCCTAAGTGGAAAACACAACGTTTACAGGTTTTGGAGGAGTTTTTTGTTGGCTGTTTCGGTTTTTTTGGGGGAGGGGTGTGTGTTGGGTTTTTCAAAGTAATTTAACAAGTTAAGGCAAAAGTAACTGGCTAGACTGCATTATATGAAACTCTTCAAAGTGACACAACCTCTGGTTAATTAATCACCAGTTGTCATTAAATACTAGCCCAGGGAGAGATTTTCAGAGCTCACATGCACCCACCTGTCCTTGCCTCTTTCTTTGAGCTTCTTCATGTCCACCATTCCCCCAGATTTTATCTTAAATGGGTCATCCTGTAAAACAAGAAATAACAAAAACCCCTGAAGCTTCAAAATCTGGATAAAACCACAGGAAACATTTAGGAATTGAGCTGTGACCCCTGTCCTGCCCCAGGCAGGACTCACACAGTCAGTGTTCTCACACCATCACATCTCAGCCCCGAGCTGATGGAATCGTCCAGCACTTACCACAAGTGTGGCTTCTTCTTGCAGCTTCTCTCCCACCAGCAGAGCTACAGCACTGGTCAGGCAGATAAAGAAAGAAGATACAATTCAGCAGAAGGAAACACAGTACCAACAATACGGCATTGCTTTATCCTTCTCTAAGTCTCCCTGTCTTCTCCGTCCTCAGGCTTTAACACAGAAACACCTCTGTCAAGAGCATAATTTTGGCAGTATCTGACATAAAAGTTCGTACTGGAAGGAGGCAGATGATGAGAGAAGTTGACATCACACCCCTGGACAAAACATAATTTCCCCTCCCTGCTGCCACATCCCTTACCTCACCCCATTGGGTCGCTTTCTGAGGCTCTGAACTTCTTTGGCTTCCTCAAGTTTTAACCTAAAGAAAAAAATACATTTGACTTAGTACTTGATGCTTTGGTTTTAATTAATTCATTTTATTTTCTGCAGTTAACACAGAATTTTCTATCTGACTTTGCCCTAAACCTCTGCATATCAGCATCCACTTTTCAGGTTTCAAGTTAAATTGGTATTTTCTATTCATTTAAGCAATTCCATGCATTCAAGCAATCAGAAAAAAAACCAAAAACAAGACACCTGCTGGATTTGTTCCTTTCTGATGCCTTCCCTCAGCTGAGGAAAGCAGCACCCAAACACTGAAAGGTTGGAAGAAGAAGACAGTTTAAGAAGGACGAGCCAAAATACATCCAGGCATGAGTGACTCTGAAGAGAGTTGATGGCGAATTGAAATCTCAAGTGTTTCTGTCTAAACTGAGAGGAATCCGTAACTTCTGGGATCATGTAACGCTGTGGTGTCACACCATAACGCAGTGGTTCAACAGGACGATATGACGAGACGCCACCGCTCGCAGCCCAGCCGTACGTGACGATATGGCGACATGACACGATGTCGTGACGCCCGGACACTGCACTGCTGGACTAAAGCAGACCCGGCCTCCCGTCCTGTCCCCACCCCCGACCGCCGTAGGACCGGGCGCGGCTGGGTTTTCCGCTGGGCCCGGTCGCGTTCCCCGCCGGCTCCCGACCCACCTGACCTCCTCGGCGAGCTGCTCGTCCTCCTCCTCCTCCTCCTCGTCCTCCCTGCGCCGGCGGAAGGACTTCTGGCCCGGCATCGCTGCGGCTGCTGCGCCGCGGCACGGCCGCCACACCGCCGCTTCCCCTCCGCTGCTGCGGCGCGCGCCAATGACGCCACAACCCCGCGACGAAGCCGGGCGACACCGCCCCTCTGCCCGCACCTTGGCCGGGCAACAGCCGCGGTTCCGGCGAGCGGGGCCGGGAGCGCTCCGTGCCCTCCCGGACGGGGCTGGGAGACCTCCGTGTCCTCCCCCACAGGCCACGCACTGCCTTTTCTGAGGAGACCTCGTGTAAGTCACGAGAGTCGTTCAATATCTCGCAATCCCGGCAGCACAGCCTCCGCCGGTGGCCGGTGCCTGTCAGGGGCGCCGCGGAGAGAAGGCACTGTGGGGAGCGTCGGTCCCATACCCAGGTTTATAGCCCAGCCCTTGGAGCGGGACGTGACTCNGGGCGGCCGGGCCGCGCCGGGGATGATGCAGCAGCAGCGGCCGCGGGGGCTCCGGCCCGGATCCTGCCGTGCCCCGGCGTTGAGGCGGCCCTGCACCCCCAGGGTCTGGTGCCGACCCCGGGAGCGGGACATTGCGGCTTCAGGCTGTTTCTGTTCAGTCTTGCTCGTGCCCAGCAGCTGTAGCGTCTGTCAGAAGAGGACTTGTATTTTGGGGGTCTGCTGCACTTGAGGAGCGACACAGCAGGCGGGGGGGGGGGCTTTCCCGCAGGGGTTTTTTGCCTGAAAGCTAAATCTCTAGGTGAGTCGTTGTGTTGTGACCTCCCGTAATAAATCAGTGTTCAGACCTGCTCTCCTTTGCGTGTTCCACATAAACCTCCTGGTTTTCTCGTACGTGATGCAGCTGCGAGCCAGGAGCACCTGCTTTCTGCTTCTGCCTTGTCAGTAGGATAGTTCGGTAAATATGTGTTTCTTCAGTATTTCAAGTATAAAATGTCTCTGAGAACAGCTACAGATACTTCTTTCTCTTAGTAGGTTATGCAAGACCAGACCTGGTAGTTGTTTTGTGGATGAACGGTGCAAAGATTTCTTTTATTTGTGCAGTTGCTCCACAGAATGTCAACCTACATGGTTCTGAAACTCTTGACAGCTGGCTCTAGCTTTGGTACAAAACCACACAGTTGTTTTAAGAAAAAAAAAAAAACAACCAACCAAAACTGAGAAATGTGTTCCTGTAGAAGGCAGAGATGCTGGGTTTGGCAGCAGTTGAAGCGACTGAAAGTAGGTTGCAGTTACGGAGGAATTGTTCTGACATGTTTGTGTACCGTTCTCCCACAGTGGTGCTTGAGAAAGACAGGCTGAAGGACTTGTTTTAGGGTAACTTCTTTTCCCATCATACGCAGTACATTTTGAGAAGCACAGTTCAGCTCTCTGGCAGTGCTTTTATGAAATTCCTGGTTTCCTGAGCAGAATTAGAGCTGTGTGTGCCAGCTATAGTTCTTAGGGCAGAGTCGTGGGAAGGCAGAAGTTGAACATTTCCTTCTGAACAGTCACAAGCCTTTTTCTGGTGTGTGTTGTCAGGGCTGAGAGGCAAAAATGAGGTTTTCCCTGCTTTGTTCAGAAAGGGAAGCCCTGTGTGGGAAGATCAGCACCCTAGTGCTAGAAATTCTAAAGGTATGGTTTTAATTTTGAGGAGAGGGGTGGTCCCACGGAATGCACTGAAGCCATCCACAAGACTCTACTTAACAAAGGGTGCTTCAAAATCAGTTCCCAATTAGCTTAAGCTGGTGAAGATATGGGGTCTGGAATTAATTTAAAACCAGCATTTTGTTCATTAGATTTTCTGGGAAACATCTGGGAGAGAGATAAGAAATCAAGGATGGTGAAATAAATAGCAAATGTAACATTGATACTTTTTTTTTTTTTTTTTTTAATTGGACCAGCTGATACATTTGGGCAAAGGGGTCGGTTTTGATGAAGGAACTCAGAGCCTGAAATGTCCCAGTTTCATGCGTTAGTCAAAGCTACTGTGCTCTTGTCACTTGTCTTTTAAATCAACATGGGTTACACGGTGCTGCTTTCCTTCTCTGTGAAGCTGCATGAAATTGCTCTGTTGTTTGTTAAGCATCTCTTCACAGGTTACTGAGATCCAGGTCAGCACCCCTGTGGTGTTTTCTACCATGCACATATGATTTCTTCTCCCTTTGCTCCTCCCATCAGTTTATTCAGTTCTAAAGAGTGCTGGGAAAACATTGTAAAATTATCCTTGAGGTTTATCTTCTGCCAAGACAAGGTGCTAGGCAAGCTTTTCCACTCCCAAGATAAGTGTTACTGATATGGCATATTCGTTTATAATTTTTTTTTTCTTTTCTCTGTACTGTCAGTGATTCAGACCAGATAACACTGGGAATGGTTTCAAATGTCCTCAAAATGTGAAAAAACCCAGAGTGTAGCAGCCATACTGCTGCTGGAGTCATTAACATCGAGTTCATCAGATTTTTCCACTTCTTTGTTGCAATGATGTGGGCTCTTCACATCTGCTTCATTTCCAGCCAACTGTAATATTTTGGATCCTTGTCTGTGCTATTAATATCACTTATCTTCTTTTCTATTTCTTTCTCAGCCATGAACAAGGTTATTTAAACTATGCTTAAGAAGCACAAACTCTTTTCATTTTTTTTATAGCTGCATGTTACTGAGACATGTTTAAAGTCTTTTACATATCCATGGACCACCATGAAAGTGTTTATTGTGTTCATAAGCTATGAAATAATCTGTTCTTGTGTTGCTTGGATGTATGAGCTGGGTGGAACAGTGTGTTATGTTTTGTACAGCCTTCGAGTTATGTGGCTCATACTGTTAAAAATCTACCCATGAAATGGTAAATTCCTCAGAGACTGAAGCCTGCTTATCAGTGTTACAGTTCATTTAAGTCTATTTCCCTCTTGCCCAGCTTCATTTAGAACTAATCATATTTTTAATGTTTGATGAAGTAGTGTAACAACGAAATGTTAGATTCAGATCAGCACTGTTGGGTGCATGAAGCTCATAGACACCACAGGCTAAGTACTGGTGTCATGGGCTGCAGCACCTTTCACTTTTCATCAGAGTTGCATGCAAATGAGGTAATTAGATTTATATCTTTGCAGCTGAAGCTGTGCCTGTGTGCCAAGCGCCTCCCTGCATTTCTGAAGGCACATTCCATGATATGGATTATTAAATTTATTTGTGTGTTTCCCTCTCCTCCCCATGGTTTTGCTCCTTCCCTACAATACCACAATGCAGCCACTCAGCAGTGGGGCCAGACTGTGCCAGCTTGTGGGGCTCCAGGTTTAGATTTGTTTCAATCTCTGAACCTTAAAGATAGATACGGAATTCCAATATGCAAAACATGCCCAGGTATCTTCTTACAACCATGAGAACAAATCTGACATGTAGTGAGAGGAACCATCCTTTCTTGTCCTAGGAAACCCTCCTCACATGAGTGTTGGTGAAAATGGGGGATACAAGGGACATCTGTCCTCACCTGGATTCCATAGGAGAGGTGACCAGGGATGATCTGCTGCTCAAATCCAAGGTACAGGGTTGTGGCTCTCAGTCCTTTCCCTTTTAGCTGTTGTGCATGGATTTGCCTGTTTGCTTTTTGAAGAAAATGCTGCCTATCTCCAGAGAGAAAATCTCCTTCCCCCCGTGATGTACCCACATGTCCCATGAATTCACCCTCTCTGACCCCACAAATTTCTCATTGTCATTTTATGCTGCTTGAATGTGTCACTTAGCTGAAGTGTTGCAATTGTGTATTTTATTGGAAGGGTGGTGTTAAGGAATGAAATACTATGAGCTGAAGGTTGGGCTGTTTCATAGAGAAGTTTCTCACTCTTCAAGGACTTGGTTACTTAAAAACCAATCAAGCAAACAAATCTTCTTTTATCATGAATATGCAGGGAACTTGCCAGTCTTGTGGAGCTGTGGGACCAAACCTCTGGGCTTGTCTTCAGGTAAAAATGGCTTGTTTGTGTGCATGATGTGGTGTGACTTCATTCGAATTTATACTGAAGAAAAGAGTGGGAAGCAAAGAAGGGGTTCACAGTAGAACTATACACTGATTTTTGATGGATTCCTGGGAGGAGACTCTCTCGGTGAAAGGGTAACACTGTCACAATCTGACAAGATGTAACAGTTCACTCCTTGTAGGGGATTGCCCTTGCTATTCCCAGTAGGAATGAATAAATGAATTCCCAGTAGGCTGAATAAGCAGCCCAGTGTTGGCTGTTGGCTGGGTGCTGCCTCTGCTGGCACCTGTGGAGGGGCTGCAGGGTGACACCTTGGAAGTGAGGAGGGAGGGGATGCCATGGGACATGCAGGCGGGCAGGGACTGTTTATTTTTACACTGGAATGCCCAGGCTCGGGGCTGCTCAGGTGAGATCCCTGTTGGAGCAATGGCCTTGGGACAGAAACTTTGCCTGGGTACAAACCTGGTTCCAGGTTTTCTTTCTTAAATCACTTCTAAATTTCCATCAATTCTAAATTTCCATCTTGTTCTGGGCCCTGAGTAAAAAGCAGGTTAGAAAACTGGCAAGATAATTCTGAAGTTGCTGCTGCTGCTGCTGGGACTGGAGCTGCAGACTGTTTTCTAAAGGGTCTGACTTGATGTGCCCATTGTGCTTTGGCTCTTTCCCCTCTCTAGATTGGTTGTCCTTATGTTGGTTGTGGGGAGTCCTTTGCTGACCACAGCACACTTCATGCACAGGTGAGCTTTTCTCTGTCCCCCATATTTAAACAGACAGAGCTGGATTTTCCCTGTTCCNGGTGCCATGGTTTAGTTGAGGTGTTGGGGCATGGGTTGGACTCGATGATCTTGGAGGTCTCTTCCAACTTGGTGATTCTGAGATTCTGAGATCTGTTACTTCATTTTGAATTTCCAGGCCAAGAAGCACAACCTGACAGTGAATCTGACCACGTTCCGTGTGTGGTGCTATGCCTGTGAGAAGGAGGTGTTCCTGGAGCAGCGCCTGGCAGTTCACCCCCCATCACCCCCCGTCAAGTTCCCTGAGCCGGTGGGTCTGTGTCACACAGGGCAGGGCTGAGTGCTTGGCAGGGTTTTGTCTGCCTGGTGTAAAATTAGCCAAGTGATTTCTGCCATGGTGCAGCGTTTGCTGTGACAGGGATACCTTCACTGAAAGTAGCTGCCTGTAGCCAGAGGACCACTAGCCCTGACTTACAGGGTCTCCCAGCAAAAAGACTTCCAAATGACTTAGGGGTGGGAACTAGATGATCTTTAAGGTCTCTTCCAACCCCAACCATTCTATGACGCTGTGATTCNCCTGGTTCCAGGTTTTCTTTCTTAAATCACTTCTAAATTTCCATCAATTCTAAATTTCCATCTTGTTCTGGGCCCTGAGTAAAAAGCAGGTTAGAAAACTGGCAAGATAATTCTGAAGTTGCTGCTGCTGGGACTGGAGCTGCAGACTGTTTTCTAAAGGGTCTGACTTGATGTGCCCATTGTGCTTTGGCTCTTTCCCCTCTCTAGATTGGTTGTCCTTATGTTGGTTGTGGGGAGTCCTTTGCTGACCACAGCACACTTCATGCACAGGTGAGCTTTTCTCTGTCCCCCATATTTAAACAGACAGAGCTGGATTTTCCCTGTTCCGTGTTCTGCTAGTCTTGTGCTCCAACTCAAGCCAGAGGAGATAACCCCCTGCAACACTATAAGCTGGGGACAGAGTGGC